>JAWNOS010000443.1:0-27500 GCA_035045845.1 Drosophila buzzatii
CTGGATGCATATCTAATCTATATCTATATCTATATCTATATCTATATCTATATCTATATCTATATCTATATCTATATCTATATCTATATCTATATCTATATCTATATCTATATCTATATCTATATCTAATCTCTATCTATATCTATATCTATATCTATATCTATATCTATATCTATATCTATATCTATATCTATATCTATATCTATATCTATATCTATATCTATATCTATATCTATATCTATATCTATATCTATATCTATATCTATATCTATATCTATATCTATATCTATATCTATATCTATATCTATATCTATATGATCTGGATTAGAAACCTCATCATATAGAATATCAATATTTATTTTTATTTATATTTTAAAATTTGAATGCATTTATCTGTTTATCCCTCTCTCTATATATATAGATATATATATGCGAGTACTAATATATTATCTGTAAATAAATAAATATGTATATGTTTATATGTGTAAATATAGGTGAACATTTCTCAATGTTGTGAGGCTTTATTTATGACTAATTTTGTATTTCAATGTCAATGTCAATCATAAATAAATATGTACACAAATGTTTATATATGTATATATATATATAAATATGCGAGCGACAGTTTATATAATATATCTACATATATTTATATATATGTTGCATTCAAGTGGTTGGTCATTAGCAGCTGCTGACCCGCTTGAGCGATTGAGTCAGCCGCAAGAAACGGCGACTATTGCACAATTTTTTGGGCATTACGAGACCCTAAAGTAGTAACCCTTATATAAAAATAATAATGATAATAATAATACAATAATTTATAAAAAAAATATATATATGAATAATTTATTTAAATGTATATATTTAACATAATATAGTATAAAAAATAAAATATATAAAAAATATATACATATATTTAATATTTAAGTTATATTTATGATTTAAGCTTAAACTATTTGCATTTAATTTTTATTCATTGCTTTATTTTAATATTTAAATTATATTTTTGATTGAAACTTATTTATTTGTATTTTATTTTGATTTATTTATTTATATTTATATTTAAAAGTATATATTTAATATGATATAGTATAACAAATAAAATATATAAAAAATATATATATTTAATATTTAAGTTATATTTATGATTTAAACTTGAATTATTTGCATTTAATTTTTATTCATTGCTTTATTTCAATATTTAAATTATATTTTTGATTGAAATTTATTTATTTGTATTTCATTTTGATTTATTTATTTATATTTATGTTTAAATTATTATATATATTTTATGATTATTTAATATTATGATTATCGAATTCAGAGTCAAATTCTGTTCGAAGGCAAACAACATTTCCAGATAGTTCTATAATAGATTCTCTATGGATCGCAATAGATCTAGCGAAAACTCAGTTAAGAATTTCATATTTTCATTTGATGCCCTTATGGCAGTTGTATATACATATGTAAGTGTATGCATGTAAATATTGTTTGGCATGTGTTGAAAATATTCATTTAGAAATATTTCAAGTTTTTGCGCAAAAATTTCGTTGTATTTTCGACGATCGATTTTTGTGTGTTTTTCCATTGATGTTGGTGAATGAATGTTTGGAAATTGTTCTTACTTATTTAACACCTACGAAATAATTGAGATAAACAAATTGGCTAGCTGGGCAGCGTGTGGGTGTGTGGGGCGTGGCAGTGGGCGGAGTAGATGATAATGGCAGCTACCGAAAAGTGTTTTGACGACTCTCAGCTCGCTTGATTAGCTCAATGTCAATTCAATCAATGAATAGATAATTATATGTACATATGTATGTATGTATGTATGCATGCATGTAAGGAAAGCAACTATGTTACCCATATACATATGTACCTGTTAGTCACTCCCCACCTCTCGCCTCCCACATCGTTTTCTTATTGATCTAGTTTGATTGAAACTTATTTGTGGCGCTTGCGCTGCAGCTTTGACTGCGCAATTTAAGCCATATCAAGAGTAACCCTTGTTGCCTGTTGCTTTTAAGATATTGCGTATCCGTTGGAAATTCACATTATATCCAATGCGTAATTAACATGTCGTCGTCACCAGTGCGACCCACCTACGCACTCCACAAACCGCTATCTGCCGCCCCTCCTCGCCCGGCTTTGGCCCGGAATCTAGTTGACCCGCAACCCTTGGCACATATTGTTTCACTCATTTGCCATGCCACGGCGTTTGCCAATCTAATTTCATTTATTTGCCCTTCTTTTTTGGTCGTTTTTGGGCAAAGTATTTGAGTATTTCAGTATCTATTCCTGTTGTTGCTGTGACGTTTTGCTTTTTGTTTGAGGGTTGATAATGGTTGTGTTTTAAGCGAACCATCTTCATTACCATCTCCAGCTCCGCGAGCGTCTTTTCTCTTGTCGTGTGCTTTTCTTTGTAGTATGTGCAACCCCTCCAATTGGACGTTGTCAGAGAGAAAGAGAGAGAGAGAGAGAGAGAGAGAGAGAGACAGAGAGTGAGAGAGAGAGTAAGATTGTATACCTTTAGTTTACCTAAAAACCAGAAACAGAACTCTGACCCAGCTACTATATAGGCAGCCAGACAAGTCGAGTCAAGTCTAGAGCCCTCCATGATATATATATATATATATATATATATATATAACATATGCATGCATATTTATGGCACAGGTAATACAGCTATAGATAGCCAACACATGCTACACTTGTGTATCTAGATACACATTTCCGTTTTGCCCCTTGTTCAATTTCCATTGCCAAATAATGGACGGAAAAAAAGAAACAAGATAGAAAGCTCAGTCGAGACTGCTCGACTAAGAGATACCCTGAACCCTCCGAAGAAGCAATTATATTCCGAGAATTATTCGATTCGTTTCTGCACGCGTAACAATATATACACGCATTGCAGGCGTCTTGCAGTCTTGCTTACTCTGTTATGTGGGTTATGTTATGCGAGAACCTATGTGATAATTCTGTATGATAATCTGTGAGATTATGATCATAACAATCATATCTATATTTGAAATACATTTTTTACCGAAATTGTATTAAATTAACTAACTATCTGTATATGCAGAAGACTTGGAGACTCTAGCTCTAAAGATGAACGAGATATAGATTTTTAAAGTATTCTCGATAAATGTTTTAATCGATAACTTTTAAACAGAAAGAATGAGCGTTTTTCTGAAACAAACTCGTATACCGCGTCCAATACTCGGACCTAACACAAAAATAATAGTTTATGAGATCGACTTTTTGGGGTCTGCCATGCCTTGTTACAAACAAAACCATTATACCCTGATTTCTCATTTTCAATGGGTTCAGGGTATAAAAACAAAAAACAAATTGTACTTATCTATATGCTGTTCGACATGGCTCATAAAATATGCATAATTATGTAGTTGATAATGAGGCGAGAAAGCGAGAAAGAAAGTATTTGGGAGTAGATGAGGCAATATATTATATAGACACATGTGTTGGCATATATGTATATATGATATATTATATACTATATACACATATCAGATTACTCATGCAGATATAACATTTTTCTATTAGTGTAAACTAAATGATAAATTACTGAAATAGATTTTTAGACAGTCCTTTCTTGATCTTCAGGAATATTCTTGAAGATGTCGATCTATGCGTAAGATTATACAAACTGTTATGAGTAGAATATAGTATAATTCTGAATTAAGTAAGTATATGAATTATTAGTTATGCTGGCTCTCAATAGGGCATTGATATAGCTAAAAACTAAAAAATTTCTTCGAGATTGCGAACTATGAAAATCGTATAATCTTTAGAGCTGAGCGTTTGGATCAATTCAAGTTAAATTATTCAGTACTAATTAATAGGGTTGTGCTTTGCCGATTTGTGCCACTGGACATTGATATAAACGTATATATATATATATATAGAAATATATTCATACATAGAGAAGCCTATACAGACACAGGTATAGATACAAATAAAGGTACAGATACATATACAGATAAAGATATAGATGTAATTACAAATATAGATAACCAAAAATAATAATAAAATAAAAACTTATAATAGGAATTCTTTTCTACTTTATGGGTAATATTAAAAAATAAATAAATTAATATATTTGTAATAATAATAACTTTCATCACTAAAAAAAAAAAGAAAAATTATTTAAAATCATTTTATTTAAATATATATATATATTTACAATATTTATCTTTGCATTAAAAATACTTTTAAAATATTATATATGTATATTTCAATAAATTTCAATTTAAATAAATTTCATTCGAATTAATGAAAATATTTATATAAATTGCTCAACAAATTTCACTTAACATTTGAATTTATTAAAATTTAAAAATCTTGCAATGCAATTAATACAATTTTTAAGATATTTTTTACATGCCTTCAGGCATTGGGAAGAGCTTTTCTTGAGCGATAGCTCATAGTTTCCGCCCTTGCATTCGCACCTGATTTCATGTGTATCTGACCTCGTGCAAAGTGTTGAGATACTTAGATGCATCTTACCTTATATGTTTTTGCCTAAACACATACATAAACATATGAATATGTATATAAGGTACATACATATATATATATGTGTGTATATTATGTTGCTTTGCTTATGTTTTTGTTGTTGCTTTTTTTCTCATCAAAAGCGCTCTTTTACACGCCCATGTTCAACGCTTGTTCGAAACAACTAACCAAGAGTTATATATGTATGCATATAATATGTATGAGTAGCTACAGATACAGATACAGATATATGTATATAGATACATACGCAGTTACCGAATGTAAAATACATAGCCAAACACACACACATATATATATATATATATATACATATATATACATACAGCATTCTTTTTAATTTTTTTTCCGCTTTGCCGAATGCCTGTAGTAGCCCCTTGTTAAAATAAAAAAAAAAAAGCACACAAAGCATAAGGAAAAGAAGAAGAAGAAGCAGCAGCAGCAGCGAAAACCCCTTTCGACACACACACACAGGGACACAATTTGCGCCGCATCTGTGGCAGCGCCTACGAAAAAAATAAATAAATAAAGCAAAAAAACAAAAAAAACAAAAAAAAAGAAATAGAATCTCTTGTACGTCATAGCCGCCGCCATTGCCGCCTCTGCACAGTGCGTCACACAGAGTACAGCAGCAAGTATAACAGTTTCCCACTCTTTCTCTCTCTCACACACACACACACACACACTTTCGCAGTCGCATTCGCACTCTGCTTACTCTCCTTACTTCATCATGTACGCAAATACCCCGTCACGCCCCGGCCCATCGGTGAGTGAGTGGCCTGCGTCAGTGACTCTCATTCGTACGTCCTTATATGCATGTATTGCGACTCTTGAATTGCGTATTAAAACGCAAAATAGATAAGCCCAGTATATACATACATACATACATATGTATAAATATACATGTGTGCATAAGTAGATATAACTATAATACACATTAGTCATGCGCTCTGCTCTGCATCTGACAATTGCCTTTAAAAGCAATAACAATGCATTACAAAAATCTAATTATAATATGTACATATACATATGTATGTGTGTATATGTGTGTGTGTGTAAATGCACTCTACACACTCGCATCACTCTTCATATGTATGTAATGCACACTTCGCTGTATTCCAATTATATTAACTAAACACATGTAACTTTCGAAATTGTTTTTGACAACAATTTATGCATTACTTTTCGACATCACTAAAAAAGTTAATTTGAAAACAATTCGAAACAAAAATTAAAAAAAATAATAAAAATCATATCCAATAACTGTCAAGCATTGTTTTCATCTACTTTGATTTAAATCCAATTTTTTCAGTTTAATGCAATTATAGCACTGTTTTTCGCTGTCGGAATCCCGCAAATGAATGCAAAAAAAAAGATTGTTTTTTTATTGTATTTTTATTAAAGTTTATTCACTATACATATACATACATATTTAATGTAAATATATTTAAGCTTTCATATTTAATTGGTTTATTTAATCAACCATCCTTTCTCTCAGTGCATTGTCAACCTGCCAGAGTGAGTTATGGCACAGGTTAAGCAATTTGCTGTTAGGAGTAAATTTTTATTTCATTTAACATGAGCTTTGCTGCTCTGTTCTGATCGTCCTCCTACTCTTCCTTCTTCACCTCGGCCACTCCTACGGTCTATCTCTGTTGCACGCGCTCTTGCTTGACGCTGCCACTGCCGCTGCCGCTGCCGCTGCCGGCGTTGCCATAGTTGCGTTGCCGTCCTGTAAAGGAGCGTGTTCTGCTGCGTAGGAGTTGAAAGACTCGCCCACATTGTATTTTATTTGTTTTTACATGTTTAATTTCGGCAAATTATCAAATTGCACTCCATTCCCATATACACGTGAATGTGGGTATGTACGTATGTATGTATGTATGTATATACACACGAGCATATACAGTTATGACAGCTTCGGCAATCGGTACGACTTTTAGCTGCTGCTACTGCAGCAGTCAGCCATAGAGCTTCGCATTTCGGGACTCTTCGGTCTGCTGTGAGACGGGCGAAGCTTCGAGTGGTTTCCAAGCCGACGCACATGCGTAAGCAGCGCTGTCGTCAGCTGCATTCGCTGCCTCGGCTACCTTCCGCAGCAGCAGCATCGTCACCATTGGCAGCGAGTGCGGCTGCTGCAAGCCAACCAATAAACACGCACACAGGCGCAAGTGCGCGCACTCACTTATGCACACACATACACACACACACACACACACACACACACACACACACACACACACACACACACACACATACATACACAGCCACTGCCACAGGCACAGGCACACCAATAAACAGCAGCTGCTGCCGCTACTGCTGTTGTTGTTGCTGTCGCGGCTACGGCCGCGGTTGCCTTTGCTCAGTTGCTGTCTGGTCTCTGCAGCATACAAAAGCTTTTATGCTGTTGGGGATGTCAAATCGAATCGATCCACCCCACACAGTTGTCCTTTATGTTATGCGCTGAACCAAACCAAAGCAAACTGCAAATTAATGAGCTAATTAGTAATATTTCAAAATGAGGCTTTATTATACATATTCAACAAGAATAACGACACATGAGACATTAGCAATGAAATGATTAACAGATTATCTGGTTAACAGATTATTATTACTATTAAACTATAAATAGTTAAATAGTTATAAATAGTTAAATAAAACAAATAGGGAATTTGTCGCCTGGATGCGCGTATTGTAGTAGTTTCTGCATGCGACTGTATGTACATGTACGTGTGTGTGTGTGTGTACTTGGTTTGTCTTTGTGTTGTCATCGTCTTTTGAGATTTAACGGCTTACGCCTTGGTCTCGAGTCTTGGGTCGTCTCATCTGCTTCTTGTTGTTGTGGTTGTTGTTGTTGTTGCTGCTGCTTGGGCGCTTTCCTTTAAAACTTTTTGTAGTTGAGCCTTGTACAGTTGAGTCCAGTTCGAGTATATTATGTATGTAAATAGGCATGCACACACATTTACATATATACATACATCTGTATGTATATGTGCATGTATATATGTATGTATGTATATATGTAGTACAACAACAGTAATAGTAATGTCTTTTGTTACATTTTGTTGCTGGGTTGGTTGGGTTGGACAGCTTTTGCGATAGCCTTAAGCCGCGAGGTATTTTATATGCAGACATACATACATACATACATACATACAGCTGTGCTCATGTAAATAGTAGCGAGACTGAGCAACAAAATTGTGTGATAAATACAATATTTTATAAGGACTTTGGATACATGTACATACATACATATGTATATGTATACATACATACATATGTATGTACTTATGTATAAATTTAATTAACCTTTAACTAAAATACATTTTTGTCTGGATTATTAAATTTATAATTTTTTTTTTTTTGGTATTGCCTTTTCTCTTCTTTTGCAAAACTTTGTGCTCAACGAAAGGTTGCAGCAGCAGCAGCAGCCAGAAGCCAATGCGCGTTCATGCAAACAAACACATACACATGCACACACACACACATACATTGTATGTATATATGTACGTATGTTTGTTCATTTAGATTTCAACATTGTTGCCATGCGGGCTCTGCTCTGATCCGCTCTTGTCTAACAGATACTGCTACTAAATGTTATAAAAAAAAAAAAATCAATAAATGCGCAACGTCTGAGCAGAAAACCTTTTTGTATTTTTGTTGTACTCATACTTGTATTTGAAATTTAAAAGGCGAAAGATGCATAAAGCAAAAACAAAACAACAAAATACAATGAAACAACGACAGCGACTGTTGCTGCGGGGGCGGCGGCTGAAGGAATTGGAATAAATTCTTCCAGTTGTTGCTGCCGCTGCTGCTGCTGCTGCTGCTGCTGCGGCTGTTGCTGTCGACATTATGCCTACACGAGTTCAATTTATTTTATTTTATTTTATTTTTTTTTCCGAGCTTTTGCTTTTGTTTGTTTCGTACTCCATTTATTTGTTGCTCTGCACTTTTGTATTTAATTTATTTTTTTTTGCAGCTTCTTTTTTGCGCACACTTTCTGATTTCGTTGTTCGTTGTTGTTTTTTTTCGCTCAGCGGCTGCCATAATTGCTCAAGTCTCGAATAATTCTGGTGCGTATTGGCGCAGACGTCCCCCACTCTATCCCAGAATTGCCCAGCTCGGCCATCAAATGGCTTTTTGGCTCAGTTATATAGCTCTCGCGCTCTCTCGCTCTATCTCTATCTCCCTTTAACGCTCATGCTCGCCTTTCATTATCTGGCTTACTCACAACTCACTTGGAACCTTATTCAAGCGAGTCTGTTGTGCGTGTGCGTATGTGTCTGTGTGTGGGAATATATAATGTACATATATATATTGTATATATGTATCGTATATATTGTATGTATTAACAAGGTGTGACCAAAGCTGTCAGCAAGCTCAGAGTACATAAGTCACATATCTGAAAAGCTACAAAAGAGTTCGATAATTGTTTTTATAAGCTTTGCATATCGCTATCGATGATTGGGTCAGAATCTGCAATGACGCTTAAGTTGGAGTTACCATTGGAGTAAGAACTGAAGCTAGACTTGTAGCTAGAGTTGAGTTCGATTATTGTCGTATAAGCTTTGTATATCGATAGCGATAATTGTCAGGGTCAGGGTCCTCATTGGAGTTAGAGTTTATGCGAGTGTTCAAGCTTGAGTTGACGCTCGGATCGGATCTAGAGTATGCCAGTGTCATACATAAGTCTATTATCGACCCATTGATATATCGACAGACAGTTGGTATTTATCGATTACATTTGACTGTATTATGTATATATATAGCACATATATCATATGAACTGTTTTAGCAGTTAGTGCATCTATCGAATTATCTAAAGATCTAAACACTATAAAGCTTTCGATCGCTCAAGAAAAAGCATATAGTACTGTAAGTTGGATATTCTTTTATTTTAATGTAGAACGGAAGTCCGCACACATTGTTTTCGCTTGTGTTTATTGATTATAGACAATATACATACACTTGATGCTATTTATAATGAAGAAGTCGGCGAATCTCATAAATGTTTAGCTTTGATTTCATAATGTTGACGTCATTCAACAACAATAATGGAAATATCCACTAATTAAGCAAAATAGGTTAGTTGACAGAGGCTAATACTAGTCAAAGTCTATGTAAATATGTATCTAAAAATTTATATTTACCTATATGTGGCTATAAAGATACATTTGTATATATTACATACATATACAGTATATATATCTATATGGAAGCTACTTTGGACAGTTCATTAAATTGCAATAACAAAAGCTAACTAATGTCATAAATGCCATATTCAATATATATTCTATATGCATATGTATTTATTCATAAATATATATATATGTTTATTAAGTCTAAATTTCATTTCAATACTCTAGTGCCATGAGCTGAGGGAATTCAATGTACATTTGACTATTGGAACAGATTTTTAGTTAGCTTTAATCTGAAAAGTAAAACGAATTATTTATTATTATTGTATTTATTATTTGTAAAATTATTTTTTGGATTATTATTACTATTATTTTTTATTATTTATTTTTATTTTTAATATTAGTTTTTTTTTTTTAATTTTATTATTTATTTTTTACTCTTTAGAATTATTTTGTATTATTGTTATTTAGATTTATAATATTTTTTATATTTTGTTCCATTCTCATTATTTGTTACTTATGCTATAACTTGTTTCTAATTATTTCTTGACAATATCAAAAATAGTAAATACAAAATATAGGGTATCTCATAGTCGTTCCACGCCCACTCATTCACTCACTCCTCCACTTGCCACACTCGTGCACTGATGAGGGCATTTGAAGTGAATTTTGTTCAGCTTTTGGCATTACAGTTTCAGCTGGCTGGCACGTTCCGTTAGGCGGATGAACGCGAGCGAACTAATCGACCTCAGACCCCCAGTCCGCCAGTGCCAAGTGCCCCCAACCAGACACCGTCGTCAACCCCCGCCCCTACATCAAGTAAAATGTATTTATTTAGCGCTTATCAGTTTACTTAGTTCAATGTGTTCATAGCGGTTTCTATTTATAAGGCAGCAAACAACGATAGATACTCGTTTCCAATATACAGACAAAGCAAGCTATGTATATATACATATGTATATATATATAATATATATATATAAATGTATGCATGTGTGTGTGTGTGTATGTATTTATGTACATTTGTATGTATGTTTATATAGCCATAAACAAATTTCAATTCTAATTGGTATTATGGCTACAGCTATAGGCTATATGGCTGCGGTTGTAGCTGTGCCTACATACATATATATTTATATATATATATTTTTTGTTGTTTTTTTTATAATTTTTTTTTTTTGTCGTTTGCAATATTGTAAGTTGCTCATACGCCACGTTTTGCAATAGTGACCCAATTGAAAAACATTTGTTTGCTTTTTGTTAATTATTGCATATGGAGTCAATAGCAGCATGTTGTGTATGTATCTCTCTTTCTCTCCCTCTCTCCCTCTCTCTCTCTCTTTTCTCACTCTATTGAAATTGTATCTGCTCTTATGGCTTTGTCTCAATCTTTTGCATTCAAATGCGAATCAATAGCTTTAGCCTAAATAGCCCAATAGACTGCAGCAGGCAGGCAGGCTGGCAGCAATTGACAGGTGCACAACAGGTTTTTATTGTTAATTTGAACAAAACAAATTTGCCTTTTCTTTATCAGACATATATGCATATAATTTATGCAAATTTTTGAATGCAATTTTTCTATTGTTTTATATTATTATATATAAAAATATAAATATAAATATAAATATAAATATAAATATAAATATAAATATAAATATAAATATAAATATAAATATAAATATAAATATAAATATAAATATAAATATAAATATAAATATAAATATAAATATAAATATAAATATAAATATAAATATAAATATAAATATAAATATAAATATAAATATAAATATAAATATAAATATAAATATAAATATAAATATAAATATAAATATAAATATAAATATAAATATAAATATAAATATAAATATAAATATAAATATAAATATAAATATAAATATAAATATAAATATAAATATAAATATAAATATAAATATAAATATAAATATAAATATGAATGTAAATTTAAGTATCTCTTGTATTCGATACATATTTAAGCTGCGCATCCAACTAGATTCAAATTGGCATCCAATAGGCTTCCAATTGGCTTCACTTTTAGTGAAATTTTGCTTGATTTGAGGTTTGGTTCATAGTCAAATCAATTGAAACTTGTTTTCCAGCCATATTAGGTACGAGTATATCTATAAGAAAGTGTGTTTTCACACACACACACACACAGATATACATATGTGACATGTCCATTCGATTTTCTCTTTTTGAATTTTCCACTTGCAAATTTCTAGCAAAGATAAAGTTTAATATCTAAATTCAAATATCAATTATCTCCATCACATATTTAATTAGCTAGTTAAGTTAGTTGACATTCATTTGTTTTCTATGCTGTTGCCACAGCAACTGTTGGCTCTGTATGTGTGCAAGTGTATATGTATGTGTGTGTGAATGCAACCGCTTGTGTATCTAAATGCAATTGCAGTTCAGCTACGAGTTAGCCTAGCCGTTGCCTGTTTACAGTTTTCTCATCTATGACAATTTTTTTTTTTTTTTTTGTATATTTTTTTGCCTACAAATTTCAATTGCATCCCTCACACACTCACACAAACATGCACGCACATGCATCTATATGGGTGTATGTGTGTGTGTGTGTGTGTTTATATCGATATGCTTAGGCCCACATTTCAATAGATCCCACAGACTCAGCTCTCTCCCTCTTTCACATTGCATTGGACGCTCTCTTGTGCGCTCTCTCTCTCTCCGTTTTCCGCTCCACCCCGCTCTCTCTCTCTCTCACTGTCGCTGCTCTCTTCTATCTATCTATCTGCGCTTAATTCAACATTTACAATCACAGTCGAAGCTTTTCGATTTTAATTGTTTTGTATATTTTCGCTCGTTTCTTTTAGTTTTGTTGTTGTTGTTGCCGCGTTTTTTGTTTTTTTTTTTGTTTTTTCTTTTTTGTAAATTGTTTGTTTTTGTTTTCTTTCGCGCATTTTGCACTTGAACGACTTTCAATTGAATTTCGTATTTATATAATCCGAGGCGCGTACAGACTCATATGTGTGGCATATATATTGTAAATAAATAAATATCTATATATATATGTATATATATATATATATATAATATATCATGTATATATTTGTATATGTATATGTATATGCACTTTTATACACTGTTGCCTGTTTAGCCATAAACAAAGCAATTCACATACAATCACACACACATACACACACACACACATGCACTTACACACATTAGCATTGCAGTCTTTATTGAATTGTTGTTGTGGTTGTTGTCCCATTTATCATGCCATGCAATCATTAACCAACGCTAAAAATGCTAAAAATGCAGTACGCAAATTTTTGTTAAAGATATATATAAATATATAAATATATATATATATGTATATAAATATATGACAGATATATACATATAATACATATGTATATAATGTACTTGTATATATGTCAATATTTGTCACGCTTGACCAAAACATATCTCGTGCTATAAATCATTTCGAAATAGATTCACTTCGTGCATTTGTAAAGTATTTATAAAAAATAAAATAAATTAATAGAATTCACTGATGATAGGAAAATAATATAAAATAACAAGTAAGAAAGCTGTAGTCGAGACTGCGCGACTATGAAATCCCTTGAGCCCTTCTTCGAACGAATAATATTCCAAGAATGCTTCGTTTCGATTCTCCACGCGTAAGAAACTGTACATGCAAAAAACACTCACACACACACACACACACACGCTGATCTATGATTGTATGATCTATGCTGTATGTGTGTAAGCATTGCAGGCGGCTTGCTGTCTCGCTGCTTCTCTTGCTGCGCCACATGGGTTTTGCTGCGAAAACTTTATTGATTAAGAATTCTGTTTCTAGACGGACAATCGTATTTATTATGAATATGATATTCATATCTATAAGCTAAACCAAACTGCCTGTCTCTAGTATTTGAAATGAATTTTTTACACATGTGGGGGTGTAGGGGCGAATTGGAGAACCGGAATCCAAAATCTGACAAAAACCAAAATTGTATTAAATTAGTATCTATATATATGCAGACGACTTGGAGACTCTAAATCTAAAGATGAATGAGATATAATTTTATAATTGATTCCCGATAAAGTGTTTTATCGATAACTTTGGAAATATGAAATGAAATTAAAATAAATTAAAATAAAATACTTGAACTAATATTAATTTTTGCTAAAACTAAAACTGATTTATTAAAATATTGATTTATGTTAAACAAATTCAAGATAATTACATTTAATTCAATTGTCATTCAATTGCCATATTGCTAACATCAAATTAATGTTTACAATTTTTCTCTTTCTCTATTTTAGGTAAGTTCCTTGATTCTGGGTTCCCATTGAATAAAATCAAAATACGTACAGTTGAACGCAGTGAGTGTATTAATTTGAATGAAACCCTCCGTTTGATTCTAAACTGAAACAAAATATCTTTAATGAGATTTTTAATGAAGCTGTGCCCATTATATGCACAGGTCTTGTGAAAGTAGAATAATTTGGTGACTTTTCAAATTAGTAATTTGCAAATCATCAAATTTCTGTGGAGTAATGCGAATGCTGCATACAAAATGTATCTTAATTCTTGCACTACAATTACACTCTTAATTCACTGAATGAAATTTGCTGATTTTGATAGACATTCAATTAGTCAGACTTAAAGGCTATACAAAGTGGCTTTAGTCACGGATAATTAACTCAATTGAATACTTTTCAAGTTTTCACTGGCAAAACTTGAGTGTTTCACTAGACATACCTATAAATATACATTTAAGTAAATACTAAATTCCATAGGGAAAAGTTGATCAAAGTTGAGCGTGTAAAGCAAATCTGTGTTCGAATTTGAGAAACTTTTATTTATTGACTTAATATTGACTTAATTGAATTCAAGGTGAATTTGCTGTTGTTATACGTAAAGTTGACTTTCAATTGCAAATTTTCAACTTGCATCAACTTTGATCAAATATTGTAAAACTTTTAGTGCCAGCAAATAAGGGGCTGGGTTAATGCAATGAACAGCTAAGCTGAGCTGAGCTGAGTTGAGTTGAGTTCAGTTGCGTTGCATTGAGTTGAGTGCTAAGTTAGGCTAAGTAAATGGAAAATTTTAAGTGCAAATGAAGTTTGAGTTTCGATGTCAATTAATAAGCAGCGTCAGCGTCAACTTATATAAAGTATAGCAGAAAATGTGCATATGTGAAATAGAGACAAATATACATATATCTATAGAAGTAAATTGCCTTTGTTTCTCTTTTCCAACTTTCGCTAAGATACAGAGTATCTACTAGTCAAGCATATACTGAATTTATTTGCCAATGGCACAAGTAAACGAGATGATGAAGAGAAGAGCGATTCGTTAGCAAATATCACGTATACGCAACGCATGCCAATTTTCTAATTTATATTCAGACATATTAATTTGATTGCAAATTATTCAATAATGATTTTCACATATTTAACAGAAATAAAAAATAAATAAATTTGAAAAATAAGAAGAACCAGAGAACAGAAAGAGAGAAATTGAGTGACAGATAAATAGATAAAGATTAGTAGAGATAGAGAGAACAACACAATAGGGGAAGAGAGAAAGAGACAAGTGAGAAAGACAGAGAGAGCAAGAAAAGAAGAATGTGAGAACGGAAAGGAAAGAAATCTTGAGGATATATAGCATTCATGAGAACATGGCATAAAAGTGGCAGAGAAGAAGGCAGAAAAAGAGACAGGGATAGAGAGGCAGACAAAGAGACAGAAAAAAAGATCGAGAGAGAGAGACAGGAAGAAAGAGAAGGAGAGAATATTCGATAGCGCAACGAACACTCAATCACCAAATAATTATTACTCATACGCAATGTGAGCCAAACCTTGGAAATACTTTGCCAAGTAGCTCAAAGTCCAAATAATGTTGCCATTGTTGTTATTATTCACATTGCTGTAGCTGTAGCTGTTGTTGTTGTTGTTGTTGTTGTGATTCCTCTTGCTGCTGTTATTGCTGACATCGATCTCTCGACAATTTGCACTTTCCCGCTTCGCAGTCATGACAAACGATTTCATCATCGCGAACAACATCATTGAATCTGTCACATGCCCGCTGCTGCTGCCACTAATGCTGCTGCTTATGCTTATATATATAGATATATATATATATGTATGTATATACAACAATGAACTACGCACCAAGTCGACAGCTCAATTTTAATTTCCACTTGACAATTATTGGCTGAGCAGTCTGACCCATTTTTAACCCAGAGACTTGACGCATTTTATACCATATTTTTCACCATATTCAAGTTAATTTATTACTATTATTTTTTGTTGTCAATTAAAGCAAATAATTGTCAAATTGAGTTGGTATCGGTTTATATGGATATTATAAATATTATACTGAAAGGAAATCTGTCTGCTTTCTAGTTTACGCTTTTATTCTTAGAAATGTGTTTCTACGTAATAAGAAACAAGTAAATTCCAGCTAGAAATCAGATATTAAATACCGAGAAATATCGAAATATTGTATTTGTATACATATTGAATTTATACTTTTTTCTTTATATTTCATGACAGTTTATATCTGATATCCTATTGATATGTTTACTACTATTTTTCTTGATATTTAATATATGATTCCTAGCTGGAATTTATAACTGTTTTCAATGGGTTTCTCTGTATTTAATATATAATACTCAAATGCTATTAATATTGTTTATAGTGGCTGACAAGTATTCTATATGGGATCTCTGGCATTTATTTATATAGTATTTTATATCTAGTACCCAACTGGTATTTATGTTATTCTCAGTATTTTCTTCATATTTTAATATCAGATTCCTAACTGAAATTTAAACTGTTTCTCGTGTATTTCTTGGTATTTTATATATTATACCCAAGTGGGTTTAATACTGTTTATGTGGAATTTTATATGGATAATTTTCAACCAAAAATATGAATAAATGAAAAAAAATAAAAATATATATATATATATATATATATATATATATATTTATTTATTTTATTTTTTAATATATTGCATGATTTAACAAAAAGTTGTTTTAAAGTTTTGTATTTTTATGTAATCTTAAATTAATCAATTTAACTTTATTTATTTGTTTTGCATTTTGTTTTTATTTTCAGTACTTAATTAATATAATTTTTTTTAATTTTTTGTTCTGCTTGTCAAATTTAATTTGTTAATAAATAGGTTAAGTAGATTTCAGTTAAGACTTTTTGGTATTTTTTTTTTGTTATTTGTTCCGCTTTTTCTGCTTTTCCTTTCTTTCTTTTTCTTTTTTTTGTCTGCTGTGTACACAAATCAATATGCCATGTTGTTATTGGGTTATCCAACACTTAGGGGCAACAAGCAGAAGAAAAAGAAGAAGTTATAGTAGGTTGAGGAGCAGGTGGAGCAGGACCGGGTGGGAGCAGCAGGAGGAGGAGGATTGGGTAAATTTGCCTCATTTGCGAGTTGCGCTGGTGCCAAAAGAACGACTTTATAAATATGTATATATATATATATGTATATAAATATGCATATGTATATACATGTTGTACATAAATTATATGTATATAAGCATATATGCATATGTGTGGGCGTATGTGTAGCTGTATGTGTGTGCAATTCCTTTATAGCCATGAAAAGCGCTGGCTGACTGGCTGGCTGACTGAATGGCTGACTGGCTAGGTGGGTGGGTGGGTGGTTGGGTGTTTGGTTGGTTGTTTGCGCAGAGAAGTTGGGAATACGTTACCCAAAGCACCGTGCAGAAGGTTTTAACAGTCGACCTACGTGTCATGCATAAAAGGCAAATCGTTTTGCTGTCTACTTGCCACGTGTGTGTGTGTGTGTGTGTGTGTGTGGGCAGATATACACATATAGATATACATATATGTATATATATACACTTGTATGTATTTTCGCCATTTCTTTCGTGGCCTGAACTGACATTTGTACTATTGGCATTTATGGTCCGCCCTTAAAGCCAACGAGGCAGCCGCCCAACCACCCAACCACCCACGTGCCTTACTACTTAAATATTTAAGCATCCGTTTGTACACATATTGATGTTTGTGCTAGTGTGCCTGTGTGTGTGTGTGTGTGTGTGTGTGTGTGTGTGTGTGTCTATTAACATTATTGATTTATCATTTAGCATTCATAACTTGAATGTTGTTTGTAGGCAACCAAAAGCAACTGCAACAGCAACAGCAACAGCAACAGCAAAGGCAACATTCCGCAATTCAATTTTCTCTCAATTGCTATTAACACATCAAATTGTTCACTGCGTATACGTAATATGTATTTACTATATGTGTATATGAATCATATGCTACGCTTACGCCACGTTGTCCTTGACTATAAAAACTAAATCAAGCGAGCCAAAACAAAATCAATAATAAATGATACATATATAAATATATTGGAAGTGACACAAAAGAAAACAGAAACGACAACAACAACAGTTGCTAATGGACAGACAGACAGACAGAGACAGAAATATATATTCGCAAGAACAGAAAATTAAAAGCAAAAAAAAACAGAGTAAAATGCAGAAATGAGTTAAGCAAAAGTAAGACTTGATATGAACAATATACATATTTTATATATGTACATATATATTGCTTAAATCATTGAAAGACTATATGATGCAGCAACGATTGCAAGAGATTGGCCAATTTTGCAAAGCTTTTATACCCTAGATACCTTGGGCGTACTTAAGGAGCAAGTTAGAATGCTCACTCTGCTCGCTCTGAGCAAGAGACTTTTCCTTTACCGTTTCTGTATTCATCGAAGTAATTTGCGTTGAGTTTTTCGCAGTCTTTTGAAGAGACTTACTTCGTGAGTGATACGATTAACGCTCGCAGATTGAGAGACCTATTCGGAGACGACTTCAAATTCGCACACACCAATACATATACAAACGATGTTTCGCCTCATTGAGCGCAAAAAAACTTCGTAAAATCACGATCATAGAAATAACCCATAAGCAATACGTCTCAGTCTTAGTGCGAGTGTATTCGCTGAAGTCGGGTGCATTCCGTAACTCCCGGAGTTATTTTATTTTATCAAAGTGTCAGCTAAAGACTTTCGAGATTTGAGAAACACTCAACGGATGTGATTTTATATACAACTGAATTATCTGGCAACAAATTGGTTTTAAGCTCTCTCTTTCTCTCCTATGAATATGAAGTGAAGCATGTGAGCTCAATTGGCTGTGTTCTTCTCTGAGATATCAGACTGTTAAGCTGGGACAAGAATTCTTCATAGAAAAGGAAGCATTATTTTCAGAGTATGCGAGAAGATAAGCACTATCGAGGCACTATCGACCAGATGTATGTGTGTGTGTGAGTATTTGTGTCTGTGTATTAGTTGACAGTTCAAATATAAGCCATTATATAATTCGACCCTGGCTACACACACACACACGTACACACTGCGCAAACAGGGAAATAATTAATGAGCTCCCTATGTGTGTGTGTGTGTGGAGTTTTCGCATTTCGCCGCCCAACGCTAAACGCCCACTGCAGCATCCCGGAGACGCGTGCGCTGCTGCTGCCGCTGTTGCCATTTGGATATTCACCTGGCAAACCCCAGCAACTGGCGCTCGCCCCAAACCCCACTTACAGGGCAGCAGCTACCCTGGGGAATGCAGTTGCTGCTGCTCTCATTTGGTATCTCTCGCTCTCTCTCTATCTCACTCTGTCTCGCTATCCATCTTTTTTTCTCTCTCTCTCTCTCTCTCTCTCTCTCTCTCGCCCACGCACACACACGCCCCGTCTCGTTTTGTTATCTCTGTTCTTGAATGTGCTTTTTACTCGCCTCACCTAGCCTCGCCTCCGACTCTCTAGCAAAGTCTTTGCCGCCAGCTCTCGCGACCAAATGCAGCGACTGCCACAAAATTCACTTTGAACTCTCGCCTATCGACCCAAAAAATGTGGCGGCATGCAGCGGTGGCACGTTGACGATGCGAAACTAGCTGAGGACGAACAGAGAGAGAAAAAAATACAATTTAAGTCGAAGCCAAAATCCTAATGGCTCAATGCCCTAGCTCAAGTGGAGTTATGTACTTTTTGGCTATAGCAATTGGTAAAGTTTCTCAAAAATTGTAAGCGAATAATATTCGATAAAAAATCGATAGTTATAGCTACTTAGCTACTTAGATAGTTATAGCTAGCCCACTTCGATATATATTTGTATAATACTAATTGCTATTTTTTTTCCAAATTTCAGTTGTTAAATAGTTTCTGATGAATTGGCAAGTCATATTGAATACTTGAACATTTACATGTTATCGATAACTTGCTTAAAAGCGCTAATATCATTATGAGCAATACCCAATGTCTATTGCCTAATGGCTAATCCCCTTACTTCACTAGAGTTATGTAGTTATGTCTATTGCACAATATTGCATATCGATAAAAATCGATCAACGAGCTATAGTTTGATACCTAGTTTCTAATTGTCTTTACAAGCAAATAGATTTATCTTATTGATATTATGTCAAAATTTCAAATTTCATTTAACTTTTGATCAAATGTCTAATCATATTGATACATGTTATCGATAAGTTAAATAATCACAGGGATTAAGTTATCGGCAATGGTAACACTCTTGCTGTATCAGCAAATCTATAAGCAATTCAGATTTAGCTCTCTCTCTCTCTCTCTCTTTATCTCTATTTTATCTCTGCTTCAGCTCTGCCTTCCTCCCTCTCGCTCTCTCTGTCTTCTTTTGGTTAGTGCATACAGCAGTCGACTTAGCTGCTTTGCTATTTGCTTTGGCCATGTTATTCAGTTAAGCAGCAGCCGCAAACAAAATTTATGAATACTTCCAACAGAAGCTAATAAGGCGCGTACACACACTTGTACATATATACAAATATATATACATATATATGTACTTATATCTATGTATATACATAATATGGCCTAAGACCCACCCGCAAAACTTTAGCTGCCGCCACAGCTAACCCACCAAATCAACCAAGGAAGCACCCAACCACCCAAGCACCCAAGCACCCATGCCGCATCACCTAGCCCACTTCACTGGCAATGGCCTAAACAAACTCAATCAGTTGTTTGCTTTATGACAGAGCTTTGCTAACGCGGCCATGTCCTTTTAGTCCTTGCCTAGTCAATATAGCTGCATGTATGAGTGTGTGTGTGTGTGTGTGTGTGAGTGTTTCTATGTGTGTGTCTGTGTGTGTGTGTATTGCTTCTTTTTTTTTTTTTTTATCAGCGCAGCTTGGAAATTGATGCTGTCGCTGTCGCTGCCGCTGTCGACGCCGCCTGTCTTTCATTATAGGTGTGCGTGTGTAAGTGTAAGTGTATGTGTGTGTGTGTGTGTGTGTGTGCTGGTATTGAGTATTTTGTGGCGCTGTTGCCAGTTGCCACTTGCCACTTGCCACTTTTCGGCTGGCTTGTTGTTGTTGCTATTGCTGTTGCTGTTGCTGTTGCTGTTGCTGTTGCTGTTGTGTAGGCCAGGCCTCTGCGTGCGAAGGACATTTCAGTCTATTTGGAACTTTTGAGTTGGGGAGTTGAAAATCGCGCGTGCTTCGTGTTTGTTAATATTATCTGTGGGTGTATGTGTGTGCGTGCCACTGTTTACATTTGGACAAGTATGTATGTATGTATGTATGTATGTATGTGTATGTATGTGTGTGTGTGTGTGTTTATGGCAAACAAGAGCCAAGCCAAGCGCGAACCCTTCCATGTTGCTGGCCCGAGTCTATTTTGTATATATGAAATGCACTTTGGCATTTTATACTTAATTTTTTGTGTTTGCCCTTCTTTTGTGTTACCTTAATTGGAAATAGCATATATATATACATATATATATAAGTGTACCGTTATTTAGTTTCAGTTCGCTTCTTCTTTTTATATTTTTGCTTGCGTGCGCCACGGCGTATACTTAATGCGTTCACAAAAGCCATTTCGCATTGGAAGAAAAAAAGAAAAAAAAAGACGAAGCAAAATATGCTGCTCTTGTCTACGAGCTCAAACCCGCAGCTCCACTGGTTGACCCAGCCCCCAACTCTCTTGCATGCTATAACGCGCGCGGGTACACACACACACACACACACACACACACACACACACACACATACATACATATATATGTAACGGTTTTTTTTCATGCTCTTGGCTGGGCGTGGCCAGGTCGCCAGTTGCTCGACAACATTAAAAGCCTCGACTTTTATTTAATACTCAGCAATTGTGTGAATGTGTGTGTGTGTGTGTATTTTTTTTTTTTCAAGTGAGATGTAAGCAAAAGAGCAACAAAAAGCGAAAAATAAGTGGAATACTTATGCAATAATTAAGAGAATTTGGGAGAGAAAACAAAATACAACTAAATACTATAATATATACGTATGTATAGTGATCCATGTGATATGTAAACAAGAACTTAATTTTTTTCCACGGCTGTGTGTGTTTGAACATGTGCAAGAGAAAGTAAGTACAAATTGAAGAATAGTGAATAATATTATCAAAAATATATATGAAATATTAAATATAGTTGATATTATTTATTAAATATTTTAAAATAATAATTAATAAATATCAAAATATAGAAATAAATATAAAGTAAATAATGTAAATAAATAAATATGAAATAAATACATATATACATGCTATTTAAAATAATAATCATGGCAGATAGTAAATATTAAAATAAACATGTCACAATTTTTATTTAATTTTTTGCTTTTATTTAATTTTTATTTTTATTATTATTATTATTTTTATATATTTTTATATTTTTAATAGTACTTGTTTTATATTAACATATATGAAAAATAAAACGAAACTAATAAATATAAAATTATATATTAAAAATAATAATAATAATAATAATAATAAACAAATATATAAATAAAATATACACAAAAAAATATTTTAAAAATAATATGTAAATGCATCGAGAACAAATATACTTTTGAATAAATATTATGGAAAATATAAATAAATATCATCATGTAAATTATTATATTTTATATTATTTTTTGTTCAATAATTTCTTTGTAAAATCTAATTTATATATATATATATCATAAAATATTTACATTAAATATATATATTTGTATATATAAAATATATTGCATTATTCAAATAATAAATAAATATTTTCTTATAAATAATAAATAAATATATGATATTTCAAATAATAGTTTACTATAACATTATATATACATTTGAATTTTGTATCTTTAAAGATTTGTTGGAAAATCAACCAACATGCAAAAATTTTCAATTAAAGTAAATTTGTTTTGATAAAATTTTGAAGAAATGTGCTAAAATATTTGTGATATTGATTTTTTTTTTTAACTTTACTATATTCTCAAAGAATTTTAAGACAAAAAATATGTATAATAGATATAAAAAAAATAATATAATAAAAAAAAATTGAAAAAGAAAACATTATTAATATTAATGTAAAATGCATAATGAGACAAAGTATAAAATAATTTTGAAAAGCGTGAAAAACGTATTCATACATATACATGTATGTACATATATGGTATATATATATATGTATGTATATATAATAAAACAAATTTTTTGTTTAATTTTAAGACTTTGCAGAGGTCTCTTTGCACTTGTATTGAGAAACTGTCGCTTCGCATTTCTCATTTATTACGCTAAAAGTTTTCGATGAAATAAAACTTTAGTTGTGAAATTTCCTAGAAACTGAGCAGAAGAATTTCAAATGCTTTTTGATACTTGAATATTTTCAACTATTTTTATTTAAAAAGAAATTTCAAAAAGGGAGAGAGACAATGAGAGACAATGAGAGAGAGAGAGAGCATATTTCTATGGCTTTAAGTCACGTACCTGATGAGCGGGCGCAACAAGACTAATGCGTGACAGGGGAGGGCAGAGGTTGTTCCATGGGCTTGGGTCCTTGTAATGCACACGAAGTCTTTTGCTAGTCCCATAAATTAGCACTAAGCTGGTGCTTTTTATTTTTTTCTACGCTTTAAATACAAGCTATAACCACCCAGTCGAAGGCCTCGCCACAACCTCAGCACCCAGTCTAGGCCGCAAGCTCTGCTGCTGCTGCTGCTGCTCCTCATATTTCCAATGGTGCTCGTGTTGTTGTTGTTGGTATCTGGGGCTGCTTTGGGGTTATGCCTCAAACTTCTTAAATCGCGTGACATGCTATGAAATAATTTCATAATTCCAGGCCCATACACACACGCACAAATATATATATGTATATGTATACACATTTTTATAGATACACAGGCCAAGTGAAGTTTTGGGCCAACTTCCAACGTCCGTGCAACCCCCAGCGCTTGGCGCTCGCCAACTCTTTCCTCCACACATTTTGCATTTTTCTTGTTTTTTTGTTCCTCCTTTTCAATTTTCTTGTTGCCTTTAAAATATTTGTTTGCTCACTTTTTGTGGGGCGCGTTAGGCTTTGCAATGCTTTGAGCCCCAGCAACAACAACGACACCTAAAAAGCACGGGCGCAGCCCGCGAAGCAATGGCCATGGCAGGGGCATGGGCAGGGGCGGAGGCAAGGGGTCCGACGTGGGCGTTGGGCGCCATCAAGACAGAGGCAACAACACCCAAAGACGACCCAACGACCAGCAGCCAACGACGAAAGCTACAAGAGCAGCAGCAGCAGCAGCAGCAGTAGTAGTAGCAGCAGTAGCAGCAGCAGCAGCAGCACCAGCATCGACGTCCTTCCGTTATGTCCATTCCGTCACTTACACACGCATACACACGCACGCACACACATACACACACTTACATCCTGGCCTTCTGCAGTTCTATCGTGTTTCCGTCGGCGACGCCTGCGTGTGTATTATTCGCCCTTCGTACTGCGTGTGCAGCATATATTTTTTTTGTTCATTTCTTTCTCTTTCTTCTTCTTTCTCTTTCTTCTTCTTGCTCTTCCTCGTCTACTTGTTGTTGTTCTTCTTCTCGTTCTCTTTTGCTTTGTTTGTTTTAGTTTGCTTCTTTTTTTTCGTTGGTTGTTTTCTTGCACCGTTACCTTTTAAGCACTTATTACATGCTTTGTTTTACTCTTGGTTGCGTTCGGCTTTTGCACAACTTTAAATAATTTAGCGTCGACCTCACTCTGCCTCTCTCTCCCTCGTTCGTTCTGCCTATCGCTGTCTCGCTCGCTCGCACTTTGGTCCCCCGCACGACAATCTGCCTATTCACTCCGTCCCTCTGTCTGGCACTTGTGGTGTGGTGAATATTAAATGCTCTTGGTTTTGGTCGTCCTCGCTTCCTCTCTCCTTCACACATACACTCAGTGTCTGTGTGTTGGAATCAGTAAGCGAACTAACCAAATCTCTCCCACCACTTGCCCCGCGTCGGCCACGAACTGTGTTGGATTTTATGGCTAAGCTCTCGAGTCATTCGCGCTGGGCAACAAATTTTCTGTAGCACTTTTTTCAGCGCCATCTCTCTCTGTGTGTGTGCGTGTGTGTGTGTTGTTTTTGTGTTTGTGTTTCGTTAGCTTTAAATGGAAATATCTCAAAGCCCAATTCATAATTCTGACAAATGGGCGAAAATTTGTGTTTCCTTCTAATGAACAAATTCCATTATTTTTCTTCTTTTTGCGTTTTTAATGTGGAAATTCTTTAGCTATGTTTTATTTATTAAATTTTAGCTTAAAGCAAAAACTTAAGACATTACAAATTAATTTAACTTAAAATTTAATATTATGAATATTTTTCAATGTAAATTTTATTATTGTTCCTATTAAATATAGGAACAAAAATTAAAAGTTATTTTTAAATTTTGTTATTCATGTTTAGCTAAAAGGAAAAGGAATTAAAAAAAAAAATTTTTTTAATTATTAATAAATTTATAATTTGATTAAATCAAGAACGATATTTTGAACTAATTTTTATATATTATATATTTTTTTTCTAAATATTTTGTTTTGACAAATATGTAACTTAAAGATAAAGTTTTTATTTAGGTTTTGTTAAAATTTTTAATTATTTTGAATTAGCAAATTTAATAAAAAATATTTGTTATACCAATTTTATTTATCGTGTAATTTTAAATAAAAATTTAAATATTTTGTTAATTTTACAAATTGATATAAATTTTTGCTGCCTTACTTTGCTTCTGTGTTGCATATGGTCAACGCTAGATGGCGCCTGCGTGTCTCTCGCTGATTTCTAGCACTTTTGTGACTTTAACAGACGAAGAGGCAGCACCCGGCGAGCGGGCAGGTGCAGGGCAAGCTAGCTCAAACGTGCACACAATCTGTCTCTCACTCTCTATCTCCATCCCCCTCTTTCTCTCGCTCGTACGTACCAACGACCTATTTACAAGTCAGCCATGACACTTGCATCCCAGGGCTCAACTTTAATTACGAAAGGAAAAAACAAAGAAAAGAAGCGACTAAATGAGCCAGTTTGCAAATGAGCAAGATATGCTCAACTAGCCTATACCCTATTTATACATATGTATGTATATGTGCAAGATATCTCGGCAAGAGTTATAGAAAGATATGCTCAACTAGCATATACCCTAGATACGAAAGATATTTAGATAGGTGCGCTTAACTAGCAGATACCCTACACACATACACATACATATGTAAGCTCATTTGGCACAACATATACCCTATATATGTAGATATATGCAAAATATATGGAAATATTTTATAGTCAGATATGCTCAATTGACATATACCCTATGTAAATAAGCATGGAATGTTATGATCACTATAAAATTCTCTGTATGTAATAAAGTTATATCGGTATATTTCATAGAATAGTATGCTCAACTAGCAAATATCCTATATAAATACTGCATTATATATTAGCATATTTGTTAAAAATATATGCTCAAATAGTACATACCCTATATACATACATTTGTATATGCAAGATGAAGATACTCTATATATAATATATATAGTTAAATCATTTATCAGCGAAGAATATGTCCATATGATATGCATATACTTTTATTACACGTCAAATACCCTATAAAATTATATAAAAGCAAAAGAAAAAATAATTTATTTTTTAGTAAATGAAAATAAAAACATATGTATATGAGAATACTATATAAATATGTATGTACATATAGAGAAATGTATGTACGCATCATATTTGTATATTTATAATATATATAGATACACCATGACATATGGATATATCATATATGGTGCATGATAAAAACTATATCAACACATAGACACATTAATATCGTGTGTGTGGGGAGTATTTGTGTGGAGGTGTGCAGGTGTGTGTGAGTATGTGTGTGTGTGTGTGTTGAGTATATGCACATTAAAAATGCTCGCATAATAATTTTCACTTATGCTGCGTCTCCTCATCATATCACCTGTTCTCTGTCTCTCACACACACAGAGAGAGAGAGACTCTCCCTTACTCGGAGTCTTTCTCTCTCTCTCTCTATCTATCTACCTCCCGCTGTCAGTACAGGTAATGTCTGATGTTTGTTTTATGCCCGTGTATATGAAAATGTTTATTTTATGCATATATTTTAACGTACGAAAGTCGGAAGAAGATTTGCATGTTTTGCTCGAGCTCTCCAGGAGCTCCACTCTATCATTTCTGCTACTCCTGCTCCTACTCCTCCTCCTACTCCTGCTCCTACTTACTAGTCCTACTCCTACTCCTAGTTCTACTCCTGCTCCTGCTCCTACTCCTACTCCTAGTTCTACTCCTGCTCCTGCTCCTACTCCTACTCCTCGTTCTACTCCTGCTCCTGCTCCTACTACTACTCCTGCCATAGGCTGCATCTAAACAATATGGCAGCGCCTGCTGCATGGCGTTAACAAATGCATAAAGCAAACTGAGTGCACAGTTTTTCCGGTTTTCCCTTTGTTGAAAATCGATTATCTGGGCT
>JAWNOS010000443.1:630000-898063 GCA_035045845.1 Drosophila buzzatii
CACATGGGTTTTGCTGCGCAAACTTTATAGACTAATAATTCTGTTTATAGATGGACAATCGTATTGATACGTTCAGATTAGGATTATGATATTCATATCTACATCTGTATATGTCAAACCAAACTGTATAATAAAACAAGTAAGAAAGCTCTAGTCGAGACGGCTTGACTACGAGATACCCTGAACCCTGCAAAAAAGTGATACTCTTCTTCTTTACGCACGCGCTCTGCTAACCGCGCAGTTGCTCTTGTATCTTCGAAAATCAAATAGAAAAGAATAAATAATAATAAAAAAGAAAGAAATAATAAAAAAAATAAAAATAAAAATAATAAATTATGAAGGGCTTAGGCGAGGCTAGAACCTCCGACACCCTAACATTCGTTGCATCTGTCTAGCCATCTACACCACGGCTCACTTAAACTGCAGAGTAGCGAAAACGAATGAAATTCGCCATATACGAAAGAAACACTAAAGCAGTGGCTGAAAATACAAATACAATTCAAAGACAATTCTAACGGAATTCAAAAACAATTGTGATTCTTAGAATATACACGCATAGCAACATAGAAAACAGCCCAAGACTTTTTGTGTGTATACATACAAACATACATATGTGCACACGCATACGAAAATTGATTTGCATTACTCAACGTTGCTTGCATTTCCATTGTTATTTTAATTGTTTTAAAATTTTTAAATATATAATGGAATGTAATGAGAGTTCAGCATATGATCTACATATTCTATTTAACATTTTAGGTTTTTTTTGAGAAATCATAACTCTTTTACAATTAGCTTTACATGCACAAATATGTACATATGTATGTATGTACGATTGCAGCCACACGCTGATCTACGCTTGCACACATATACATACATACATATATACATAGGTATGTATGTATGTATGTATGTGCGCCAGCAATGCGTCTTGCTGTGTCGCTGCCTTGCTTGCTGCGCCACATGGGTTTTGAATAGAAAACTTTATGGACTAATAATTCTGTTTCTAGATGGACAATCATATTGATATCTTCAGATTATGATTATGATATTCATATGTACATACATACATATATGCCAAACCAAACTGTATGTCTCTAGTATTTGAAATACATTTTGTACACATTTAATATACATATGTAAATATAAAGTTTAATATAATATGTAAATATAAATACATACATATTTCGGAAATGACCAACGTACATGGCAAGCAAAAAACGTTTTTCCTATACATATGTACATATGTATGTACATACAGATTTACATATGTATGTATGTATGTACACACCATACGAGTATATCAACGATTTTCTATGCATGCATACAAAAGTTTGCATGCTAAAATTTCTATGAATTGTGACTGAATTGAGCATTTTTCGATCGTTACTTTGGTTTTAGATGATGCAGTGCAATTCGAGGCAAGGCAGTGGCGCTGGTGGTAAGTGCTATGCAAGCTGCAGTTGGGTGCGTGGGTTCGAATACCGCCAAAAACTTATTTTCCAAAAATAATATTTTATTTTTTTTTTTATTTGTGTATTTTATATTATTATATTTATTATAAAATGCTTGCTGCCAGCGCCAATTGATAATAAGATACATACATATGTATGTATGTATTTATAAACATACGCATGTGAATTTATGCACTAGAAACTGCTTTTCCGATTTGCCACGCTGCGTGGCAAGCAGTTTTTCTATGCATGCATATATGTATGTATGTATGTATATGTATATGTATATGTGTACACACAGTGTTTGTACGTGTTACACATCCAAGTGTGTATACATATTCGAAGAATTGCGATTGCATTGTTTTGTGACGTCACAAGCTGCTGATCAGCTGTGAATTTATTTAGGCTTAGCTAACGATAACATGTTATTTTTAAATGACCTGGGTTCGAATGCCGCTGGAAACTATTTATTTATTAATTTATTAATATTTTTATATTAATGTTAAAATGCTGTCTGCCATTACTATCAATGCCACTGCCTAATTTAACATATTGTTAGCTAAAACCAAATACATACATACATACATATGTATGTACATACATAGCTTCTCTGCTAGAGCGTCGTCTGACAACAACAAAAGTAACGACAATTCAATCGAAATGCGTAGAATATTCTAGAATGCAGACTTATGTATGTCTGTATGCATGGAATAAACGCTGAGTATGCACACATGTGCATACAAATATGTATGTACACAGATATCTGTATATGTATGTATGGGTATGTATATGTATAGTAACAGCGCCTTCCGATAGTTTCAAATGGCTACGTGGCATTAGCTGTTCCAATTTGCAACTCTGTAGTTGTAGAGTTGCACAACATTATGTAATCGAAGCAGGCCTCCAAAAGGGTATAAAAGGCGACAGCTTTCGCTTGAGAGCTCATAATCTCTGTGGCTGGCCCACAGTGCAAATCTACAGTTGGTTTGCGATTTAGAATTCATCGGGATTTTAATATCCTATAATGAATTCTATCATTTAACTCATAGTAGTTAAATACCTTTTTTTGTCTTTTTTTTGTGTGTTTTTTTTTTAAATTTTTTTGAAATTTTTTTTTGTCTTTTTTTTTTGTCTTTTTTTTCCTTCACGTTTTAAATGTGAAGAAGTTGTTCCGTTAAAAAAAGAATTAACACTGCAGCATATTGCCAGTTGTACGGAACATTGGGTACATATTTTATATGCTGTACCATTATTATATTTTCACGTTTTAAATGTGAAGAAATAGTTCCGTATAAAAGAATTAACACTGCAGCATATTGCCAGTTGTTCGGAACATTGGGTAAATATTTAATCCTCCCAACATGCAAGACTATCTTATCCAAATCAGGGATAAGAAAAGTATAACGAAGCTGTTGCCGGGGATTTTTATGGTGGGATCGGAGGGTTTTTGGAGTTAATGTTATTCGTTCATCCGTCTAAAATGTATTTTGACTGGGTGCTTAGAGTTGCCGAATAACGTTTCTATAAAGTATAATATTGCGAATATTGATAATTGCGCGTCTAAAGCCATATACTTTGGAGACGGCAGATAAAAATGGAATGTTTTTAATATGATCAGAGTGTTTGTGGAGTTAACATTGTCATTGCTTACTCCGTCTAAAATTTGTTTGGAGAGAAAGTTTCGTGTTGCAGAATATCGTTTCCATATATATAACATTTAAGAGGTGTTTTACTATTGGTAAAGCTTCTGTATATGTGATTGCTGTGAACGATCAATTGTATAGTTTTTATATTTATTTATTTATCGAACGACCTGTACGATGCCGTCAATGGCGTTCATTGGCAAGTCGTGTGTTGTACATGCAACACGCTGCTCAATAAATTGAGCTTTTTTTTATGGTGTGATCGTAACGTTTTTGGGATTAATGTGATTCTTATCCGTCTATGGTTTATTTTGGCTGGGCATTTCGTGTTGCCGAATAACGTTTCTATAAAGTATAATATTGCGAATATTGATAATTGCGCGTCTAGAGCCATGTACTTTGGAGACGGCAGACAAAAATGGAATGTTTTTAATATGATCAGAGTGTTTATGGAGTTAACAATGTTATTGCTTACTCCGTCTAAAATTTGTTTGGAGAGAAAGTTTCGTGTTGCAGAATATCGTTTCCATATATAATATTTACTATTGGTAAAGCTTCTGTATCTGTGCTTGCTGTAAACGACCGTTTATCCGTCTAAAATGTATTTTGACTGGGTCTTTTGAGAATATCGTTTCCATATAGTATTGCGAATATTGATAGCTGCGCGTTGCATAAGCAGCCATTATTATCAGTTTTTGAGAGGAGTATACAATTATTAACAGTATATTGCTGTGTGAGAAGTGACTTACAATGAATGTGTTGGGAGAAACCACGATTTGACTTGCATTCCGTTATTTTCTTGTTTTGCTGCTTGCTCAGAGAATTCTCCGCTTTGCCGGAAATTCCATATCTTCTTGAGCTCTTGCGAACTGAACGACTGTTTTCTCAGGCTATCCTCAATCTTTCGCTGGGGAATAGTATTTTGACATTGGGATTAGTAAATATAATAAATGCTTTCAAGTACTTGAAAGTTTTCGATCTGGGCTCTGAGGCTACCATTTGAATTGGTGGATACATTTTAACATTCCTCACAACGCTAAAATCGCCGTTTGCCGTGTAATAGGGAGACAGCGAAAGATCTTGCTTTTCAGCCATATGTGATTGTCCTTCTTTTCTTTTGTATTTAAAACATATGTACATAAATGTAACATAACATGTACATAACATATAAACATATGTACATGTACATAACAGGCGTGCGTCTTGCTAGTCGCGATATATACCATCCATATATACGTAGGGGGCAGTCCCTTGAAGTTGCAGTTCCTGTAGCGCACAGGATTGCTGCAATTTGACGCACGGTGTCCTTATTTCCGCATCTCTGCAGATGATCTTCATCCTGCACTGGGACGCTCTATGGTCGAAGCCTACGCACCTTAAACATGCGTAGCTCTACATAAATGATAAGTCCAGCTTTGCTGAGCATCCTCTCACTCTCAGTGGAAGTTGCCGGCACACAAAAATATTTTTTACAGCTTTTTGTGTGTGGCTTGTCATTTGAGATCTGCAAATAAAATATCATCAATAATATTATCAATCAATCGCCCCTTTCGTACTTTTTTTGAGATATTTTTTTCTACAAATTCAAACAATTTTGGTGCTGTTGAACTGTGGTTCGGTGCTGGCAAGCATTGTGCGTCGGAAGTGTGAGACGCGGGCAAACTGTATAGTTAATTTTCCAACAATTTTTGCGATTCGCTCGCATTCGGTACCGATAAAAACCCTTCCTTTTTAAATCTTGGATCTAAAAGAGTTGCCATTCGTGTCACAGTGCGTTTTTCATACTGAAGCAGCCGTTGCCGGATTCCTTCCATTAAGGAATTGCGTGCCTCACGACCATCTTCAGATACCAATTGGAAATTTATTTTTTGCAGATTATGCATTAGTCCGCATACTTTTGGTATCACCAAAGATGTTGTGACTAACGTACTGGGGGATGCCTCTTTTGTCGCGTGGTCAAATGGCGCGAGGACAAGCTTTAAATCCTCCAGTACCATTATCTCATCTGCAGATAAGGGCAACACTGCCTTTGGGGTATCAAGCAGTACTTTTGCTATGGCGACATGAGTATTTAAAATGCGCTCAATCATGTAGAAAGTACTATTCCATCTTGTTGGACACTCCTGCTTTAAATTATAAGGCTTCTCTGTATTTTGCTAGTCTTTAAATTTGGCATAAGCTATAGAGCTGCTCTTAAAAAACGACAATACTTTTGCATTTTCCGATCACGATTTTAATTCTGTCTTGGGATAGACAGCTTTGGACAATCAAGGCACGTGCCGCTTTTGTAAGAGCTCGCAAGCTTTGATCATATTTCTGGCGTTATCCGACACTGCTGCAGTCACATTTTCAAGTACTTGCCACTCTACGACATCATTCCTTCTTAATGTATATAAGTTGATTCGTCAATCAGAATGCTATATTTTGTTTCGCCAATATTGAAAGCAACATTTTGTGTTGTGAAACTTCACAGAACTCCCAGATCTATTACTAAAATATTTCAAGCACCAATTGGATATGTGATCAACTGGCAGCTATACTAAATTTGCAATGACTGCAATATACAAATATATTCTGGTCTTATCATTTAAGTCTTTTCGCAGCCAGCATTTGAATTCTTGGCTGTTACGCTACACATCTCGGCACTACAATGAATGAACACTTCATTGTACATACATTCTCTAAAATATGTTAAAGTGCTAAGAAAAATAAGCGGAAAAAATTTAAATATTTTTAAAAAAAACCAGAATTCCCGCTGCCCGCTGTTTTGGATAAATTGGATAAATTTAGTGGATGGAACATTTTTACAAAACATCGAACAAAAAACATCGATGTTTCTAATTTAATAAAAAAAAATTAATTTGCGCCCAGCACTACAAACTCATAACGTGCTTCGTGAACTTTCCTATCTAAGCATTTCTCCAATTCATCTCATACATCTCTGTCGGCATTGCGTCACATATATAACATTTACAGGATGGTTTAATGCACTGCAAATTTTCCGTCCACCATTGTTAATTGCAAATTATGTTCGACTTCGATTTGTAGATGACGTTCGAGGATTCTTCCAAATTAATTTGCTTGCAGCTGTACAATACGTGATGCCGTGTGATCTAACAAGCTCTGCAGCTCAACTTCATCATAAAATAGAAGTTTATTAACACGCGAGCAATTAAATAAATAAGAAAAAATAATTGTTAAAAATAAACAATAAATCAGTTATTTATTTTTTATTTCATTTTTTTGTTGTAGTTCTGACTCAAATAAATTAACATTACATGAACAATTTGAATTGGCTAATTATTGAAATTAGGAATTGAAGTAAATACCTTTAACTTCAAAATGCGTGCTTAAGAATAAAAATTGGAACACTTAAGCTGATGTCTGACCACTTTGAATTGCAATTATGATTTGTAAAATCGGTTTACCATCAAGAAGTGTGGACATTTAAGGACACTGTCCTAAGGAACTCCAGCTGCCACATTATGCTGAGTGGATAGCCCCGCAAATCACCTTTCCTCAAGTTACGACCTGAGCAGTCCAAAGTATGGCGCAGGGAGAGCACGTTTAATTTTCAGCAGCGTATACAGCAACCGGTTGGAATCCAGAAATTGACAAGTTGGAACACAACTGGCGTGACTCAAATCCACCCTGACTGTGGTCAGCCAGTACGAACTCCCACAAGGGAATCAACCTCTTGAGATGTGTTGGAAGCACATTACATCCCGTACTACCAAAGTTTGTTTATATTAAATATAAACGAAAGTTGGTACCTCCACCTATTCTGCTCCGACAAGCAAGGTTATCTAGGCATAGCCAATTGTGGCTCTTAGTCGCCCTTTACGACAAGCGCCCTCATTACTGTAATATTATTCTAAACCCCACCATTACACGGGGTGAAGCCGGTATTTGACATATTTTTTCTAGGCTAGTATTTGTAAAGTCTGCCAATGAACTAGGCTGCGTCATTATCTATCAATCGGCAAGCATCGTCTTCTACTGAAGACTGGATCCTAAGCCTTTACTGGTCACATAAGACATGTTTCCAAACATCTATTGGATGTCCACATAGTCATCCAGCAGTCTTACTGAGAACACGCGCATGCAGAAATGCATTCAACGGCCCATGTGAGGAAACTTGTCAGCATCGTGAATCTGAAATCTGGGCAGCTGTCGACGAGGCTTACATTCGGAGCTGCCACTCACGTAGTAAGCGTTCGTCAAGCAAGGCTTTCCTAATTATACGATCAAGGGTAGAAATATCTTGGTCGCTTTGCGCGTTGCCACAAGGTCCAGTGGTGGAGCTTCAGCTAACACTTCAAGGGCTTCCGTAGATACCGTTCGACACGTAGGCAAACACCCTAAAATGATCAGACGATGGCAGGGCAGGAGCATCTGGAATGGTGGTGTCATCATCAGAAATATTGATATTGTCGTATACTGGGGCAGCAACATCTGAGTCATCATCTTTTTTTCCAATGCTGCGGTTCAAGCAATGAGCCATCTCTACCATCTTTTGCCACTGGAGTACGTTGACCGTGGGGTCCAGAGGCGCTGGTCCATGGCTTCGATACGATGGGCACGGCTTTCTCGAACACGCCGTTTGACATATGTTTCAACAAGTGGTTTCTGAAAAGCCCGTCCATAAGCTGCTTCGGCGTGAGACTGCCAATTTAACACAGAATTGGAGCCGTACCTTTCATGCATGGATACGGTGCATGACATGAGCAATCAGTCTCAGCGAATCGCAAGCTGAATTTGAGCTGCAGAGCTTGTTAGATCACACGGCATCACGTATTGTACAGCTGCAAGCAGATGTTTTTGACTCTATTGGAAAATGGGGCTTTGACGGCAGTTCTGGTCATTCAGAATATAAGCAAACAAAATATATTCTGGATGACAGTTTATTTGTAACTTCGTTGTATATGTACCTCTGCAATTAATAACTAAAGAGAGACCGCTGTATATTTTATTGCAATAGAACGTGTGTGAGCGAGGTGGTATTGATGCTGATTTAATTAACGTTTGAACAGGGAAAGTGAACGGTGCACTCAAGATTATTCGCCATAGGCAATTAATAATAATAATAATAATGCCGGCAAAACGAATAATATTAACATCAACCCTGACATTAGAAGTGCGATTCGGCTCGCTACCTAATGCTGCAAATGAATCGTGGCAAGTGTTAAAACATTAACATCATCAGTGCCGTCGAAATCAAATAATAACATTGGCATTTTTGGCGCTGACGCGTCCACGTGGCGTGCTGCGCTGAATTTAAATAATTAGAAAATAACGTAAAAGGCAGCATGTTGGCGATGGCTTTGAGTGCAGCGTTGGTAACTGAAAGCTAAAGTTTTGTAAAAAAAAGGAAAGATTTGGTTTTGTGAATCTTCACAAAAAGCGCAAATTAATTTGGAAGGTTTCAATTCAAAAAAGACAAAAACCCAATTGTCCCTTAGCGAAGAAAAATATTTCAAGGGAAAAATTGCAGTTTTAAAATCGAAGTAATTTGCAATTAACAATGGTTGACGGAAAATTTGCAGTGCATTAAGCCAAACATCATCCTGTAAATGTTAAATATGTGAATTGGAGAAATGCTTAGATAGAAAGGTTCACGGAGCACGTTATGAATTTGGCTTAAATATATTTGGCGAGCTTGCACCCAAGAACACAAGTCTTCTCTGCTGAATAGGAAGAACACAAATACAAACAGACTTCCGTACAAAAATGGGATTGTGGACAACAAGAAACGCATTGGAAAAAAGATGATGACTCAGATGTTTCTGCCCAAGTATACGATAATATCAATATTTCTGATGATGACACCACCATTCCAGATGCTCCTGATGCTCCTGCTGCTCACTCTGCTCCTACTACCTCTGATGCTCCTGTTGCTTCTCTCGTTTCTTATGGACGGGCTTTACAAGAACCATTTTTTGAAGCACATTTCGAGCGGTGCTTTCGAGAAAGCCGTGTCCGAAGCCATGGAGCAGCGCCTCTGGACCCACAGTCAACATTCAAATGGAGTTGGAGCAAAAAGCCTTGGACATCTAGTAGTAGTATGAGTAACAGCAACAGCTAAACTTTAAAGTTGTGCCGGCTTTCCGGATCAGTGTAGATTGGAATCATCATCATCAATCTTGGGAGTGAGTGAGAAGTACTGCTAGGTGTAGAAGACCTCTTCAACCTCACCCGGGCTACATCCACACAGATTATAACCTCTGAAAGCCCTACTCGATTCCCAGAGCACAATAGGCATACCTCATCGATGAGACTTCTAGCGGCAGAAATTCGACAATATTTCATGGAAAAGATAGGGGCCTGATAGGCCTGAAATAAAGCGAGTTTTAAATTTCCATTAACGCTAATTAGGTCATTTTCCTGCCCAATGGAAATGCGCCAAAGTCAAAATGCTTGCCAAACCTGGCAAACTTACTTACCAACTAGCTTCAAGATATTTGAACAAATAATACTTACAAGATTAAACGAAGTCGATGCATTCAAAAATGCAATTCCTAATTTCCAATTTGGCTTCCGCAACTTGCCCTCAACTGAACAACAGCTTGGCCGTATCACCAAATTCATAATGGAAACATATGAAGATAACTTCTACTGCTCGGCTGTATATCTTGGCATAAGCGAGGCATTTGACCACGTCTGACTTGAGTAAACAATTACATAATTGAAAATTGAATTCACGAGAAAGACATGAGTCAGCATGTATAACGCACTTTCTGGAAATCCTATCGACGACGAGACTTCAAATGAAGGAAGCGAAATATACATATGTCGATGAGGAGGAATTATTTGCCGACATATTCGACGACGATCACCTGCCTGTAGTTGTCTCACATGGTGGACGTAGGAAATCGTATTTCCTGGAATGAATTGGGAAGAGTTTAAACATGTTTTTCAATCTACTCAACAGTCGCCCGACTGACAGCGATTGTCATGTAGTGTATGCGAGCCGTCTACAAAGTGGCAGAAAAGGAGCATCGAGTAGATTGCAGTTTTAGCTCTTCTTGTGCTATGGTTAGCATCGCAAAACGGGGTTCAATTAATTGAAACATTAATCGATTAATTGCTTAAACTACTACTTTTAAGATCAGATTCATTCATAACAGCACAAAGGGAACTTCCATCATGCATGAGACCGTTTTCATATACGGGACTGCAGATGTTGAAATCTATAAAATGAACGGTTTGATATTCGGCGCTTCTTGCTCACCGTAGTCGAATAGAATGGAATGTGCGATAGTGTAAAGGATAAGCGGTGGCGTTCCATGACTCCAAGCTATGCTTGTTTTAGATGCGTAGGTTTAGTGTGCCGTCAATGTGGACAGGAAGGACATCGCGCATCAAGTTGCAGCAATCCTGAACGTTGCAGAAACTGCAACTTTAAGGCGCTGCCCTGTGAGCATCGTATGCTCTCAGCGGTTTATCCGATATATGCCGCAGTACTTGCGAGGGTGGCAGCTAGACATTAACAATGTTAAGCTTCATCCAAGCAAACTGTGGTCGTAGTCGCGCTGCTGTCATTGAGCTGGGAGTACGGATGAGGAGCACAAGATCATGTTTATTTTTGCTCTGCAAATTTTCTTGTTTTTTATACCCTGAGCCCATTGAAAATGCGAAATCAGGCTATAATGGTGTTGTTTCTTATTTAAATTGATTTTATTAAAGTTCACATAATCGCTGTGCTAATTATGGCAAGCGGTGTCACATTCCTGTGCATGGTTTGATCCGTGTTTTACTGTGCTTTTGGTAAATTGCTTTTTAGACTCTGTTCCCTAAAAGGGAAAAAGAGTCTATTGGGTTTGTGCACTGTCCGTCTTGCTGTCCGTATGAACGCAATATTTATAAAAGTATTTTATAAAAAATATAATAATATAAAATACACAAATAATTTATTTATTAAATGTTTATTAAATAAATAAACAGCACCTACAGGAACAGAGCCTCTCGCAGTTAGTTGCGCCTAACTGCAACGTTCATACTTGTTTTGAAATGAGATTTTAAAATCTGAAATTATGGTTAATGTAATGGGGTAGGGAGTTTTGAGTTTTCTTCTTTATGGAGATTTTTTTTTTCAAGTGATAAAATAAAAAAAACATGGTAGGGTAGGGTAGAGAAAGCGTGTGCCAATCGCCACCTCAGGCCTCGCGTTCCCATGTTTTTCGAAAAACTCCGGTATGAACAACTGTGCTCGGTCGAGTGGACCATATTTGTATAAGTTTTAATAAGAACCCTCCCAACACTGCCGAATGAGCTAGGGAACCAGAAGATCCCGCCCAGCTACTTCTCAACCCGCAACTCGATTACACTGTTGCAGCATATCACAGGGTATCAATGTAGAACACAACAACTACGTAAATTTCTACACACACACATGAACAAAAACAATTCATTTCCACTCTCGCTGTGTACTTGCTCTCTAACGGCTGTTTGTTGTTGCACTTGCTCTATCAGTATATTTACATTCTCTCTGATTTTTATTTTTATTTCTATTTTCCGCTTTTTCTGCCTATTTGCTTTTCATCCCACTGCTAGCAAATTGAATTCTGATCAGTCGAGCCAGTGCCTTAAATGTCCGCAGCAGTGTGTACAAGTTTGATGCTGGCTTCATACCTAGCGGAACGAACATTCCAAGTGGTAGAATGGCAAGCAACTTCGCCGAATCGACACGTCAGAGCAGGCGTGCCCCAAAACAGCGTACTTGTCCCTATATTATACACTCTTTTCGCAGCTGACATGCTGCTGCCTCCATCCAATAATATCGCAAACTAAAAACTAAAAAGATCTCATCCTTTGGATAATCGCAACATAAATTTAGGAGAATAGGATAGAAAATAAAGGCATTAAGCCATCTCCCTAGTTAAGGTAAATTTTAGCGTGGGCGATAGTGTAAAGGATAAAAAGCTGCAATAAAATGAAATCTAACCAAAAAAAAAAAAAAAAACGAAATTAGTCAGATTTGCATAAAATATTGGAGCTTACGAAACTGGACTTATATGGTTTGAAGATGATGGCACCTACCACATTTCTCTGCACAGTGTACACAACATAAGTAGACCGAACAAGATAAGGCTTGTACTTGATGCTACTGCAATGGTTAACGGAGGACGTCAAAGCGGCCCTATACATACAAGAAATGATGTCATCATATGTGAAGATAATCAATCGCGATAGGCAGATAAAATTGTTTATAGAGCAACGCTATACCGAATCACCAATTTGGTTTTAGAAGACAGTACGGCACACCAGAATAAGTACATCGATTGGTGCAACATACTGGGCGCTTTCGAAGAAAAGGAATACTGCACTGCAGTATTTCTAGACATCATACAGGCATTTGACCGCGTTTGGCATCTGGACCTGGGCTAGCGGAACGAACATTCCAAGTGGTAAAAGGGCAAGCAACTTCGCCGACTCGGCCCGTCAGAGCAGGCGTGCCCCAAGGCAGTAGACCAGGCCCTATATTATACACTCATTTCACAGCTGACATGCCGCTGCCTCCATCCAATAATATCGCAATTCTTAGTCGGAGTAAGTCGCCACATGTTGCCTCTATCAATTTGCAAACGTACCTACACGAGCTATATAGAAGGTGCATATCACGTTTACAATAATAAATAAAGTAAAATATCTCGGAGTCCCACTGGACAAGAGACTAACGTACGGTGCCCACCTAAGCAAGATTGTGAAGAGGTGTCAGGTATGGCACCAGTATTCACATACGCTATACCACTATGGGGATCATAAAAGAGTGCAAAGTTTACAGAACAAAGCTCTGAGAAATTTGATTGGAGCCGAATGGTTCGTAAGGAACGAAACACTCTGTACCGGGATCTCAAGATGCCGACAATAGCAGAGCCCATTGGCGGAAGAAGCTTCTGCTGCCAACAGTGAGCAGGAGATAAAGAAGCAGGAGAAGTCTACTCAAACTGCTAATGGTCAGGGCCAATTCACCCTCAGATTTTATACTTTGCAATACAGAGTTTCGAACGTACCAACTGGGTCTGCACTTTTTTGATGTGTGTTTTCGCTGCAGTGCCCAAAATGGGGATAGCGTATGTTAATGATGGGGAGACTATGGCGTTATAAATTTTGACTCTGCTGCTAAGCGACGACTTGCTGGAGGGGCGCAGCATCCAATCCAGTTTTTTCATCTTGTTTTTGGCATTGCTAACTGCCTGCTTGATGTGCGCCATGAAGGTCAGTTTCCTGTCGAGAGGAACTTTCGGTATCGGCACCCCCAGAGTTACACTCGGGCAGTCTCCTCTTCTGGTTGTGTAGCTTACGTGTGCAGACTTCTGTGCATTGATGGTGATGCTCCGCCGCTTCGACCAACACTCAAATGCGTTGAGGTACCTCAGGAGGGTTTCGGTAGCTTCTTCTGCAGAATGGGATCGCGACAGGATAGCAGATTCATCTGCATAAGTTGCTATTAGCACTTCATCATCTGCAGCTCCATAGTTGTCCAGTGGAAGAGGCATGTCAGCTGTGTATAACGTATACAATGTAGGCCCCAGTACACTGCCTTGAGGGACTCCAGATCTAATGGGTCTTGCCGCTGAAGTGGACTGTCCTTTAGCCACTTGCAAACTTCTATCGGTGATATACGATGACAGTAGCATAAAAACAGAAGGCGGGAGGGCTGCCCTTGCTTTCTGCAGCAATCCTAGGTGTTTCTCTTCAAAGGCGCCGAGGATGTGGTGTACAACGCTGTGGATCTGTTCCGGCGTTCCGTGCTGTCTCCGAAAGCCAAACTACTCTGGCTAAAAGTATTCTTTCGAATTCCAAGCTGGAAAGTGCCGGATACGAAATATTGCGTTGAATAGCATGACGATGTACTCCACAGTCACGTCGGACAGAGGTCTCAGGACTCTGCTGTTGATTTGGTCGTATCCGGGCGCTTTGTTATTCTTTATCCGGTTGATTCCATCTACAACTTCCTCCTTGGTGCACTTCCTGATCCCGACATCTGCTGGGAGTGGAGAGAGGACATTATTGGCTGATTCTTCTACCTCACTTGGCTCCGCACTAATCAGCGGCGTAAACTGCTGTTGCAGGTGGTGGGCAAAAGCTTCGGCTTGTGGCTCGTCACCCGTTATCCAAGCACCAGATGTGCTGCGGATTGGGTAACGACGCATTGGGTGCCTTTTTATGTTCCGAGTAAATTTCCACAGACGGAATTCAGCATCGGACGGGGAGTCCGCTCGTTCCAGAGAATCATTGATTCGTTTGTGTTGTAATGCGGTTAGAGCAGCTTTGAGTTGCCTGGTAGCTTCGTTGTATCTCGTCTTATCTGTTGAGGTTCTTGAGACCATCCAACGTCGTCTTGCCCATCTTTTGTACGCGATTTTGCGTCTCTGCTAGAAGAGTGATGTTGTGCTGAGCGCGTTCTTGTCTGCGTCGGGGAGGTGGGATAGCTAGGAGTGCCGTCTGAAAGCTTCTAGATCCGAGCCTGGCGGCAGAAGTTTCTGTCTGGTTGGGAAAGGTTGTGGATGCACGTGCACTGTCACTATGAGAGGAAGGTGGTCTGAAGAGAGATCGAAGCACTCTTCTATGCTTATGTGGCGGTCAGCGATGCCTTTATAAACAGCAAAGTCAATTGCTGACGGGTTATGTCCATTAAGTGGATACCGCGTTGGACCCCCAGTTGCTAGTATTTTGTAGCTCAGTGCATGTATGGCTTCGAAAGTAGCTTCTCCTCGTGTATTAGTGCTGTTGCTGCCCCAAAATGGATGGCAGCTATTGCAATCGCCTCCGATTATAATCTTATCATGCCTCTGTTCAAGGAGCTCTCTTATATCACTTTCGCAGAGTCTTCCATTGGGTGGGCGGTAGAGCGCCGCGATCTCTAACTCTCCGATATACGTGGATAGTCGAATGGCTACAACTTGCATCGTTCAGTTGGATATTGGGGGTAAAGGTGAGTGTGTGAGCGATGAGCGCACAAGGAGCGACGAACCTAACTGGGTTGTACACGTTTTTAACTATGTGCCCCTTATTCTCGAGATCTTTTTTAATGCATTGTGTATCTGTGCTGTGTGAAGGCCTTTAAGGCAAACTCGATATCGCTTGTCCTCCTTAGCTGGTAGCAGGGGAACTCCAGTCCTTGCTCTGTGAAGTGCTTCACGATAGCGCGGTAATCTTCGCTGTTTCGCGTGAGTACCCCAACGTCGTTTCGCTAATGCTAATGCATTGCTCGATTATCAAATGGAGATTAGCCACCGAGTTGATGTTAGGACACCAAATAGGGGGCGAGCGTGGCTTGCATCATCCATTGCAACTTCTTCAATTTCTTCAACATCGTCATCCGCTTGTAGGAGGGCGAAACGGTTCTGATACATAGCTTTAGCTGCCGCAGTGCTTGTGGTGATATTTTTGGCGATCTTTGGAGAAATACCTGGAGTTTCCGTTTAGTATTTACGTTGCTCAGAGTTTGCACTGATGTTACATCCAATGTTGCGTTCATTTTCTGGTGATCAGCAAGTTTGCTGACGCTTTTGCAGGAGCAGCGGCGAGATCTGCGCTTGCAGTGTTGGGCTTAGGTGTTTGGGATGCCATTCTTTTAGCGATAGTCGCATCAAATCAAGCAAACATACAAGTGCTTGCAGGGTTGGGGACCCAGAAGTTTGCTTGTTGCTATGCAACACGGGCAATGTCCCTCTGCAATAGGCTTCGCAGTATACAAAGGCATCTGCGACCGACAACTAAGCATTGAAGACTACTTGGACCATCTGCGCATCATGCGCAGCCACAGCCCTTCCCATCCAGACAACGGCCCCAGCCTGCAGCCTGAACACGGACAGAAAGCCATAAAACAACATACGAAGCCGGCAGACAGCTCAAAGAAGTCCTGCCCGTGCTGCAAAACAGGCGCTAGGACGAGCAGATGCAGCCGGTGCAGAATTCTAGCTCTGGCGATATACGCGCAACAGGCAGCCACTACGTCGTCATCCTATTCGTAATGCTAATGTGAGGCAAAGGCGTAAGTCCTCAGCCATCGGGAATATTTTCCTTCTGGAAAATAGCTCTGTTAACTTAACGGGAATCCCATGATTTGTGAAGAAAACAAGTAAGAAAGCTGTAGTCGAGACTGCTCGACTACGAAATCCCCTGAGCCCTTCTTCGAACGAATAATATTGCAAGAATTATTCGATTCGTTTCTGCACGCATGCAAAACCACGCGCACACATAGACATTGATCTACGCTTGTATGCATGTATGTGTGTATGCATGTGTGTAAGCATTGCAAGCGTCTTGCTGTCTCGCTGCTTTGCAGCTGCGCCGCATAGATTTTGATGAGAAAACTTTGATGATCAATAATTCTGTTTCTAGATGGACAATCGTATTGATATCTTCAGATTATGATTATGATATTCATATCTATATGCTAAACCAAACTGTATGTCTCTAGTATTTGAAATGCATTTTTTTCATATTTGGGGGTGGTGGGGCGAAGTGGGGACCGTAATCCAAAATCTGACAAAAACCGAAATTGTATTAAATTAGTATCTATATATATGCAGAAGACTTGGAGACTCTAACTCTAAAGATGAATTAGCTAGAATTTTATAACTGGTTCCCGATAAATTCGTTTATCGATAACTTTTCAAATATACAAGTTATCGAATTTCTGAAACAAACTCGTACTGCGCGTGCAATATTCGAACCTAACACAGAAAGAATGAACTCTCTAGCTTTTGTATCTTAGGAAATCGACGCGTTCATACATACGGACGGACGGACGGACGGACGGACGGACGGACGGACGGACGGACGGACGGACGGACGGACGGACAGACGGACATGGCTATATCAACTTTTCTCGTCACCCTGATCAAGAATATATATACTTTATGGGGTCTGCCACGCCTCCTTCTGCCTGTTACATACTTTTAACAAAACCATTATACCCTGATTTCCCATTTTCAATGGGCTCAGGGTATAACAAGTAAGAAGGCTCTAGTCGAGACGGCTCGACTACGAGATCCCCTGAACCCTGCAAAAAAAGTGATACTCTTCTTCTTTACGATCGCATGAGCGCGAGCTCTGCTAACCGCGCAGTTGCTGCCGTGGCTTGGGGGTGGGTTGGGCTATACTTTGAACGCTTATAACTCCATTTCCAGATGCATAATCTTGATGAAATTTTCAGAGTAGATTAAGAATATCAAAATGTATCTATGTGCCAAATTTCAAGTCTTTAGTATTTGAAATGCGTTTTTTGCAAATTGTGGGCGAAGGGGGCGTGGCATCCAAAATCCAAAAATTACATAATCTGCGTATTCATAATATCTATCTAAATATACAAATTCGAAGTCTTTAGCTAAAACGGTGTAGAAGCTATGCTCAAAAAACCAAAAAAATTGAAACGAATTTTCGATTTTTTATCGATAATTTGGAAATGGGATGAGTTATCGAAAAAACAAAATAAACTCGTACTGCGTAGCTAACATATGAGTGTTCATGTGAAATTTCAGCTCTCTAGCTCTTGTAGTTTCCGAAATCTCGACGTTCATACGGACGGACGGACGGACGGACGGACGGACAGACGGACAGGGCTCATTCAACTTATTTTTTTATGCTGATCAAGAATATATATACTTTATGGGGTCTGCGACGTCTCCTTCTGCCTGTTACATACATTTTCACAAAACCATTATACCCTGAATTCCCATTTTCAATGGGTTCAGGGTATAAAAACAATAAAAAGTGGAGGAATAGAGATTCCATCTTTATCTTTTGAGCGGACTACAGCTATATTCGACTATTGGACCGGACCGGATGGTTCGTAAGGAACGACACCTTTAGCACAATTCAAACCGAAATAAATGATTCAACTTTCATGTCAATGAAGAATCTATGCAAATTAAAGCAAATTAAATACTGAATTCAAAATTTAAAAAATATATATATACTTTTTCCCACCGTTGTACGAAATACATATGCAAATACATATACAATAATACAAATATATAATTGTCAAAGTTTTGCTCAGTTTGATAAATGTTCAACTTGGATGTTAATGAAGAATTTATGCAAACTATAATAATTACCATGCATCATGCACCATGCAGGACACGTGGCAAGTATTACCAAGCGCCCAGCAAAAAAGGCAGGAGCCCTAAAGCAGCTTGCGAAATATCCGCCAAAAATGGCAGACAATTCTCTTCAGGAGCAATCAAATGTTGATTGCTATAAATCCATTGTTTAAAACATATAAACATATATAAAATTTTATCTAAAAATCTATTTTAAAAACTATTTTAAAAAACGCGTTTTTACCACTGTCTGCAAAATTCTTTTAACGGTTTACGAGTTTCCAATAACTCATAATTTGATAAAGTTGCGGTAGCGTTAAAGTGATAATCATCACTATGACTGATATTGACCTTGACAATATCAGCGAAATGAGCAGTGGAAGTGATATAAATGTGCCACGTTCCAGATCTGCAATACGAAGAAAAGGCACTAGAAAAACAATAATAACTAAAGATGGCAAAACAGTGAAGAAAGAATACCCTCCAACAAAAATACGTATCGGAAATAAGGAGAATAACTCAAATGCTGTCTCACCTATTTACAAGGATATCAATGTTATTTCTGATGAAGACACCGCTATCCTTGATGATGACTCTGTTGTTCTTGCTTCTGCTATCTCCGCTGCTCCTGCTCCCCATGTTCTTGGTTCTTCAGAATCATTAAGTGCTAGCCTTTTTATACAACGTGTACAGGCGATTGACAAAAAATTAATGGATGTTGTGATTTGCAATGATGTACCATGTGAAGTTGCCATTGAAGTCTTAAATATATCTGCAAAATATCAAGAACTCATGATTGAACTATACAGAAAAACAAAGGAATTGGAAACACTCCAACGTGTTCGCCCTCAAATTGCCACTCAAGTTACCAATGCTGCATCCACTACAACATATGCTTCTGTTGCTGCAACCACAGCTGCTCCGATTGCTGCTCCCCGAATCCGCAAAGTCGCGGAAACATGGTCAGCAATCGTAACGAGCAACAATCCTGAAGGAACACCTCGGCAAGTTGCCGAGCGTGTTCGCAAGGAAGTTGCTCCCGCCATCGGTTTCCGTGTGCACGAGGTGCGTGAGCTTAAGCGTGGTGGTGCGATCATCAAGTGAGTTCCGGCGTGCGGTCGCCAACCCTAAATTCAAAGAAGTCGGATTAAACATTTAAAAAAATGCTTCACCCAGACCAAAGATTCTAGTTAAGGATGTTGATAGCAGCATTACACCTAAACAACTTATGGATGGACTCTTTAAAAATCATTAAACTAAAAATATGTCAAGTGATGCCTTCGAGAAATCTGTATCTATTATCTCGGCGCCCTGGAGTAGTGAAATTGGACCCACAATTGGAGCAAAAGGCTCTAGATATTTTAGAAGACTATGAATTTTTTACGTAGAATGGTTTGCTTTCCGGTGGCGTCCCAAGACTCCAAGCTATGCTTGTTTTAGATGCGTAGGTTTCGATCATAGGGCGTCGGAATGTAGAATGAAGGATAGTGTGCCGTCAATGTGAACAGGAAGGACACCGCGCATCAAGTTGCAGCAATCCTGTACGTTGCAGGAACTGCAATTTTAAAGGACTGCCCTGTAATCACCGTATGCTCTCAACAGTTTGTCCAATATACAATACTTGCGAGGGTGGCAGCTAGACATTAACAATGTTTAGCTTCATCCAAGCAAATTGTGGTCGTAGTCGCGCTGCTGTCATTGAACTGGGAGTATGAATGAGAAACACAAGAACACAGTTTGCACTATACAAGAACCATACGTTGATCGTGGAGGTAGAATCACCGGATTACCATCAGGCATGCGAGTCTTTTCCGACCGCCACAATAAAGCTATAATTATCGTACATGATCAGGAAGTCGTCTGCATGCCTGTCTCCGAGCTTATCACCGAATTTGGCGTATGCGTGAGTGTGTCAGGAAAGCACGGCACGATTTTCCTCACCTCCGTATACTGCCAATTTAACACTGATTTGGAGCCATACCTTTCATATATGGATGCGGTGCTGCTGCTTGCCAGGAGAGCCCGGCGAAGGCTTCAGCATGCGCGTCGCAATCACAGTGACATTGTCAGTACACTCGCTTCATATTTCAAATCCAGCCGGAAGGAATATGAAAGGATGATGCTGAAGGCGAAGGAAGAGGATTGGAGAAGATATGTCGGTGAGCACCAAGACGACTCATGGGGATCTGTTTACAAGATATGCAGTGGCCGCGAGAAGTGCAACGATTTTGGTTGCCTTCGCTGGAACGATGAACCGGTTGTAACTTGGCACGACTGTGCAAACATCCTGCTCCGTAGCTTTTTTCCAGCTGCAGAGAGACCAGTGGACGTTACCATTCCTCACGGAGTATCATTCGAGATTGAAGAATGCATCACCAAGGTTAGGAGCAGGCGCTCACCTGGCTTGGATGGCATTACTGGAAATATGGTTAAAGCAACTTGGCGGGCTATACCCGAATATTTATCAAAATTATATTCCCGCTGCCTGGCAGATGGATATTTTCCACTTGAGTGGAAGCGCCCACGTGTGGTTACACTCTTCAAAGGCCTTGACAAGGACAGGAGTGATCCAACGTCCTTTTGGGGCATCTGTCTGTTGCCAGTTTTTGGCAAAAAGCTAGAAGGGATCATGGTGAATCGAGTGAAGGAGGTGCTCACGGACGAGAATCGATGGCAATTCGGTTTTCGCCCCGGACGTTGCGTAGAAGATGCCTGGAGGCATATCGTCAGCAATGTCGAAGATAGCTTAACTCGATATGTGCGTGGAGTCTTCATCGACTTCAAAGGTGCCTTCGACCATGTCGAATGGGACCCAGCGTTACACCGACTATCGGACCTTGGATGTAGAGAAATTGAGATCTGGAGCAGCTTCTTTTCAGATCGAAAAGCTTCCATTATCAACAATTTTGGTGAAGTGAGTATTGATGTTACACGAGGCTGTCCACAGTGGTCCATTTATTTGGAACATTTTCATGGACATCCTTCAGCGACGACTCGAAGCACACTGCACTTTTAGTGCATATGCTGACGATCTGCTGCTGCTCATCGAAGGAAACTCCAGATCTCAATTGGAGCTCAAAGGCACCCAACTTATGGAGATTGTTGGTAGATAGATGGGGTATCGAAGTAGGCGTGTCTGTCTCAATTACAAAGACAGTGACGATGCTCCTTAAGAAATTTGTCTGCTGGAAGACATCCCGTGAAGTTTGCAGGAGGAAATCTCCGGTATGTGACACAATACCGTTACCTTGGCATGACAGTCGGCGAACGGTTGAATTTTCTCCCGCATATTGCATCTTTACGTGATCGGCTGGCTGGAGTCGTCGGAGCCCTGACCCGTGTGCTACGCGTCGACTGGGGTATCAGTCCACACACACGGCGAAGGATATATGCCGGACTCATGTTACCTTGTGCATTATTTGGTGCCTTGATATGGTATAAAACAGTGATGAGACTTATCGGTGCTAGAAAATCCCTTAAATCCTGCCACCGGCTCATCCTCTTAGGATGTGTCCCTACATGCCGAACAGTATCTACAGATGCCCTTGAAATACTTGCTGGAGCTCCACCACTTGACCTTGTGGCAATACACAATGCAATGCAATTCAAAATTAAACGTGGTTACACTATGGAAGAAGGTGATTGGCTCTACGGTCAAGATATTTCAACTTTTGATCGTAAAACGAGAAAAACTTTATTGCACGAACACTTACTACGTGAATGGCAACTCCGATGGAATAGCAGTGAACACGGCCGTGTTACATACCGCTTCATCCCTGATGTAAATCTCGTCTTCAACCGCCCGGATTTCAAATTCACCATGTTGACCAGTTTCTCAATAACTGGTCATGGATCTTTAAATGCTTTCTTACATACACGTGGTCTTAGCGAAACTACTGAATGTCTATGTGGCCATCCCATAGAAGACTGGCAACATGTTTTATGTACCTGCCCCCTCTACTCAGATGTGAGTGATCTTGAAGGACTTAAAATCCATCAGACACCATCAGGTGAATGGAATGTTAAAGATACACTGTGGAGTTCTGTAAGTTAACAATTACTTGAGAATTATGCTTCTATAGTTTTCAATAGGAGACGTTTACAACAAGTATAAGCTCAAACTTAAACTTGGTTGACCAATGCCGGACTATGATCAATTTTGGTAGTAGCTTAACTTTGAAGGGCCAACCAGAGCCTTAATCTGGAAGGCAAATCTTTTATAAGGTTTGCCGCCCGGTGCCCACCCAGCTCCTGACTGTCGGTATCGAATTTGGGTAGTAGTCTATGACTACGAACAGTCGATCAAAACTGTTAATTTGAACCACGGGGTTGGCTAGCGCCAAGGCTAGCCAAATGAGGTTGGCCCCCTAGTGGGAGTGGTGGCTGTGGTGTAAACGTTATGACTCAATGTGGAATTGAGTCACGATCCAAATATGTCAATTATCTGGATCCCAACCGGAAACTGTACCCGAAGTTAGGTTATGATAGGCCTCGCCTCAAACCAAGAAGGAAATTAGTGTCGGAAACTATTTTAAATTGGTACAAAATAGAGTTATCTTTTTTGTGCGCTGGTGGACGCTTTCCTTTCACCCACTGTACTATGTGACACATGAGAGTACCGTGGTAGTAAACATCCTTTCGGAAGTACACGCCCCGTTAAATAAAACTTAGGATTTTCTGTACAAAGTGACAACTGTAAGCCGATCAAGATGTGACATATCTTTGGTGTTAGCATCATCTGGAATTGCGGCGACTCTTCTAGATGGCGGTCGTACTGCACATTCTGCACTTAAGTTGCCACTGAATTTAATCACAATTGATACTCCAACCTGCAATATTTCCCGATCCAGTGCAATGGCAAAATTGTTGATGCAATGCAAGCTCATTGTTTGGGATCAGTGCACAATGGCACATAAGAGAAATCACTTGAAGCACTTAACTTCACAATGAAGGATCTTCGACGAAATAACATCTTTGGCAATTTGATGATATTGTTGACAGGCGATTTAAGCCAGACGTTGCCAGTAATTCCCCGTGGAACACCTGCATATGAATTGAATGCTTGCCTGAAGGCATAAATTTTGTGGAATAACGTAAAAACATTATCGCTAACCACTAGTATGAGAGTTCAACTTCCAATGTACGTTTGACTTCAAACGTTTGCAATTTCCGGTTCGCCTTGGGTTGGGTGAAATAAAATTTTTACTTTTCAAATATACAAAAAAAAAAAAAATTCTTCATCTTTTAATCCCCAAACGCAATGTTACAAAAAACGAATCCATCTGGTGGCGAAACGGAGTTCGGAGTTTATAAATAATCAAAAACTAATTGCGTTAGACTGCCCCACTCGATTGTGGAATCATTCTTACCCTAGTAGATTCTTCTAGAACTAAAGAGGATAAATGAGGACTTCTCAACCTATACATTGGTTGTCGTTTAATTTCAGTTGTGCAATATATAACTAATTAATATAAAGATAAATAATATAAATCTACCACTACAGACGGTAGATTTGAATGCAGACCCTTTAATGTTAATGGCATAAATAATTTTCATCTGGGATCAACATTGAGAGACTTGTTATCCGAAGTCCGAAGTAGGCACATGCGTGTTCGTTCCAGATAAAAAAATTGGCGGAAGAAGCTTCTGCTGCCAACAGTGAGCAGGAGATAAAGAAGCAGGAGAAGTCTACTCAAACTGCTAATGGTCAGAGCCAGTACATGCTAACATATACTAGTTGGTGCATAATCAATTTCTATAACCCATTCCATTTCCGTATTATCCATTTAGATCAATAATATGAAATTGCGAGGAACCTTCTGGAAAAATTTTGATACTGTTTATACCCTGAACCCATTGAAAATGGGAATTCAGGGTATAATTGTTTTGTGAAAATGTATGTAACAGGCAGAAGGAGCCGTCGCAGACCCCAAAAGTATATATATTCTTGATCAGCATAAAAAAATAAGTTGATTGAGCCCTGTCCGTCCGGCCGTATTAACGTCCGTCTGTATGAACGTCGAGATTCCGGAAATTACAAAAGCTAGAGAGCTGAAATTTCACATGAACACTCGTATGTTAGTTACGCAGTACGAGTTTATTTTGTTTTTTTCGATAACTCATCCCATTTCCAAATTATCGATAAAAAATCGAAAATTCGTTTCAATTTTTTGAGCAAACCTTCTACACCGTTTTAGCTAGAGACTTCAAATTTTTATATTTAGATAGATATTATGAATACGCAGATTATGTAATTTTCAGATTTTGGATGCCACGCCCCCTTCGCCCTCAATTTGAAAAAACTCATTTCAAATACTAGAGACTTGAAATTTGGCACATAGATACATTTAGATACTCTTAATCTACTTTGCAAATTTCATTAAGAGCGTACATCTAAAATGGAGTTATAAGCGTTCAAAGTATAGCCCGGTTAGCAGAGCGCGCGTAAAGAAGAAGCGTATCACCTTTTTTGGGTTCAGGGCTTCTTACTTATTTATTTTTTTTTTTTTCTTTTTGAGTTTGAAATTGTGGCTCCACTAAACAGCAAAAACATTTTGCAAATCACCAGCCTAGGTACGTATAGAGAAACTGATTCTTGAACAGCCAGTCCATCATCTGTTTTGGAGTAATGCTGCTATTGACATCCTTCATCTTTGACCTGGGCGGAGCATTCTTTTTGATATTTAGTCCAACTTCCTTGAATTTTGGGTTAGCAACCACACGTCGGAGCTCACTTGTTGATGGTGTGCGGATTATTGCACCGAAACGCTTAAGCTCACGCATCTCGTGCACACGAACACCAAGGGCGGGAGCAACCTCCTTGCGAACGCGCTCGGCAACTTGCCGAGGTGTCTCTTCGGGATTGTTGCTCGTCACAATTGCTAACCAAATTTCTGCAATTCTGCGAGTTTTGGGAGCAGCAATTGGAGCAATGGGAGTGACAGTGTTTGTGTTGAGATATTTTATATGCTCAAATGCTTTTATATTAAGATTATTCTTTTATATTACAACGCAACACCACCTTACACGTTGAGGATTCAAACAAGAAGAGGAAGTCAGCACGTCAGTGTGATCAGACTATGTGTTATTTTATATATTTTTATTATATATTTACAACAGTAACAATTTTTTTATTTATTTATTTATTTTCTATTTTTATATATTTATAACAGCATTTGATGCATACGAATGGATGGCGGCAGTAGTTTTTGTTGTGCCCCAATTTTTGGCAGCGATGGCATTGCACGGCATCTGCATTGCGTATAGTTTTCTGTATAATGTTGTAATGTTGAAAATGTAAACAAAGTATAAAATCTGAGGGTGAATTGGCCCTGACCATTAGCAGTTTGAGTAGACTTCTCCTGCTTTTTCATCTCCTGCTCACGGTTGGCAGCAGGAGCTTCTTCCGCCAATGAGCTCTGCTATTGTCGGCATCTTGAGATCCCTGTATGGAGTGTTTCGTTCCTTACGAACCATTCGGCTCCAATCAAATTTCTCAGAGCTTTGTTTTGTAAAGTTTGCACTCTTTTAATGTGCGATTGCTCAGCAGTTCAGATTTGGATTACTATTAGTATTATTATTGTTCTTGTTGTTAAATTATTATTTTATTGTATTGTTTGACAAACAATATTATCTGCCTCTTGCGTCTGATTTTCTTCACATATGATGATTTCATATCTTGTTTGTACGATATAGGGCTTCTCTTGACGTTCCCATTTCATGCGCCTTGTTAGCGTTGGCAAATATTCTCGAGTCCAACGTTTCCAGAATTTGTTTTTCAATTGTTGAGGAATCAGATTGTTTTCGATACGGAAAATCGCTGACATCTCCAGGTGTCTGAGTAGAGTTCGCTGTATTCAATAGAAAATGATTCGACGTCAACGGCTGCGGATCTACTGTTATAAATATAACAAGTAAAAACGATGCAGTTAGGCGCAACTAACTGCGAAATACTCTGTTCCCATAGGTGCATTTTATTTATTTTATTAATATTTAATAAACGAAATATTTCGGCAATTATCCTTTCGCTTCTTAGTCTCTTCCAACCGTTTTGGCATCGATGCCACCAATTTCCGGGTAAAATCAACCGGAATTTTTAGCCATTCCTCCATCAGAACCGACTTGAGCATGTCCTTTGAAGTAATTATTCGCTCTCTGATCCTGCGCTCCAAAAAACCCACAAATGCTCTATGGGATTCATGTCAGGTGATTGGGATGGCGTAGGCAGCTGTTTTTAGAAATATAGAGGAGCCACAGCTTCACGTTATGAGCTGTGTGCTTGGGATCATTATCTTGCTGAAAGTAATAATCATCAGCAATCTCCAATTTTTCAGCACTCTGTTTCAAATTCTGCTCCAAAATGGTAATGTACTGCTTGTGATCCATGGTGGACTCTATAAATGTCAAGTTCCCAACACCACGAGCCGCTATACACCCCCAAACCATTACGCCTCCTCCTCGATGTTTCACCGTTGGAATCAAATTTTCTTTTTCGAAGGCTGTTCCTCTTTTTCTCCAAATAACTTTCTTGCCCTTAATTCCAAATATGCAGAACTTGCTCTCATCCGAAAATATGACCTTGTTCCAGAAGCTTGTCGGCTTGGTAATGTGCTCATTAGCGAAGTCCATACGCTTTAGTTAGTTTGCCTTTGAAATATGGGGTTTCCTACGGGCAACTTTTCCATTATACACCGCTTCCTTCCAAATGCGGCGAACCGTTTGATCGGACAACGTTTTGTTAAAACGTTCCGCAACTTCAAGACTTCCTTGGGTAGCAGTTATCCGAGGGACGGCCAGACCGGGGCTTCGATAATAAGGAGCCTGTTGAAACGTAGTTGTCGTACACTCTCTGACATGATTTGATCTGATCTGATTTCTCGCCAGGATTTGCCCTCCAACCGAAATTTTAAAATTAATTTGCGCTCTTAAACACAGATCTCTTTTCCGTTGATCTCCATGATGCAACGCTTGTCGAAAATTGAAAAGATTTGCTTGCAAATTTCCGAGAACCCTACCGTAGAAGGACTTTGCGCACCGTTTAATAACCGTTTATAAACCGCAAAAGTTTATATCTCCTACAGTTTTAGAGCTAGAAGCTTCAATTAGAGGGTTCAAAAATAATTTTTCAGCCTCTTTGGGGGCGTGGCATATCGAAAAATACCCTGCAATTTTCGCATTTTTGGAATGTAAGCAACCAAATTTTGCAGTCATGTTAGCCTCGGCTCTTTCTAAGAACTGGCAAAAATTGTGCGCCTACGCCCACTGGGGGCGTGGCAAATCGGCAAAGAAGTTTGTTGTGGCCAACTGCATAATACATGCTTATTATAGCTTAGCAGTAATTGCTAAGATGCCAGAAAGCATTGCTCAATTCGGTCACAATTCATAGAAATTTTAAGCAAGCTTTTGTATGCATGCATAGAAAATCGTTTATATACTCGTATGGTGTGTTCATACATACATACATATGTAAATCTGTATGTACATATGTATAGGAAAAACGTTTTTTGCTTGCCATGTACGTTGGTCATTTCCGAAATATTTATATTTACATATTATATTAAATCTTTATATTTATATTAAATGTGTACAAAATGTATTTCAAATACTAGAGACAGTTTGGTTTGGCATATATGTATGTACATATGAATATCATAATCGTAATCTGAAGATATCAATATCTAGTCCATCTAGAAACAGAATTATTAATCATCAAAGTTTTCTCATTAAAATCCATGCGGCGCAGCAGCAAATCAGCGAGACAGCAAGACGCTTGCAATGCATACACACATACATGCATACAAGCGTAGATCAGTGTCTATGTGTGCGCGTGGTTTTGCATGCGTGCAGAAACGAATCGAATAATTCTTGGAATATTATTCGTTCGAAGAAGGGCTCAGGGGATTTCGTAGTCGAGCAGTTTCGACTACAGCTTTCTTACTTGTTTTTAATTGTCTTTTCACTAGTTACAAAAAAAAATACATGAAAAATTTTGCCCAGTGTATTTTGTCTTTCTCTCGTATCTCATATACACTTAGTTCTTTTAAAGTTTCTCTTGCTGCTTGTAGACACTTAATTCTTTGTTCTAATTTTTGCACTGCAGCCTAATTTAAAGGTGTTTAATATTTTATAAGGTTAATGTTTTTTTTTCTTCACTATTTTAGATTTTGGTTTTGGCACTTCACTGAAATTTTGTTAAAGTATTTTATTTCTGTTTTTTCTTGTTGTTCGATTGAGCTGGGGACTGTAGGTTTATTAATTCTCGTTGAATCCAAGAGACATTAATATTGCAAATTTTAAATGATGCTGAAGGCCGGGAAATATTATAGCGGCCACGTGTTCAGGGGCAGCTATAATATTATATTTTTTTCTTTTATATGTTAATAGTTGCGCAGCATTCTGACACAGGCGAAGTTTCAACAAAAAGAAGCTGGAGTGAATAAAATATGTCAATTTGAGACTACTTTATAAAATTCGCAATTTATTTTTAATAAATACCTTTAATTCCAGGGGAATCAAATATTAATAGATTATTAATATACGGCAGCGTGAATGTGAAAAGAAGGTCGTGTTCTTGCTGCTTAGGTGCTTTTATATCTTTCGGCGAAAATCAAAGCTCATCTTTTATTGCACCTAAAGTTGGCTGCACTTAGGTCTTGTAGCTGCTGAATAAGCACAGCTAAGCGTCGATCAGTTGCTAAGCATGCGCGACAGTAAGCTTTCGCTGCACCCGCCTAAGCTTTTTGGATGCATTCTAAGATGCATTCTGCTGCGTAAGCTTCGCAACTTCAAAGCTCACTAAAGTTTCTATGTTTTGTTTTTGTTTTGTTCCCGCTTTATTACGATCAAGGCCATAATAATCGGTACGCTTATGAATGCATTTCTGCGACCATTACACATGGCTATATCAACTTTTCTCGTCACCCTGATCAAGAATATATATACTTTGTGGGGTCTGCCACGCCTCCTTCTGCCTGTTACATACTTTTAACAAAACCATTATACCCTGATTTCCCATATTTCTCAGGGTATAATAAAACTGATTACATTTAAGACTAGGAAAAACACAGCACACACCCATAAATAAATTAAATAAAGTTACGAAAAAAAATAAAAATAAATAACATACAAAAATAAATAAATATATATATATAAAATTTTTAAATTATTTAAAATAAATAAATAAATACAAAAGCAAATCTATATTATAAAAAAAAAAAAAAAAAAAAAAAAAAAAAAAAAAAACAAGTAAGAAGGCTCTAGTCGAGACGGCTCGACTACGAGATCCCCTGAACCCTGCAAAAAAAGTGATACTCTTCTTCTTTACGATCGCATGAGCGCGAGCTCTGCTAACCGCGCAGTTGCTGCCGTGGCTTGGGGGTGGGTTGGGCTATACTTTGAACGCCCATAACTCCATTTCTAGATGCATGATCTTGATGAAATTTTCAGAGTAGATTAAGAATATCTAAATGTATCTATGTGCCAAATTTCAAGTCTCTAGTATTTGAAATGCGTTTTTTGCAAATTGTGGGCGAAGGGGGCGTGGCATCCAAAATCCAAAAATTACATAATCTGCGTATTCATAATATCTATCTAAATATACAAATTTGAAGTCTTTAGCTAAAACGATGTAGAAGCTATGCTCAAAAAACGTAAAAAATGAAAACGAATTTTCGATTTTTTATCGATAATTTGGAAATGGGATGAGTTATCGAAAAAACAAAATAAACTCGTACTGCGTAGCTAACATATTAGTGTTCATGTGAAATTTCAGCTCTCTAGCTCTTGTAGTTTCCGAAATCTCGACGTTCATACGGACGGACGGACGGACGGACGGACGGACGGACGGACGGACGGACGGACGGACGGTCGGACGGACGGACGGACGGACGGACGGACGGACGGACAGACGGACAGGGCTCAATCAACTTATTTTTTTATGCTGATCAAGAATATATATACTTTATGGGGTCTGCGACGTCTCCTTCTGCCTGTTACATACATTTTCACAAAACCATTATACCCTGAATTCCCATTTTCAATGGGTTCAGGGTATAAAAACAAGTAAGAAAACTCTAGCCGAGAGTGCTCGACTAGATACTACCCTGAACCAAATTTTAATAAAATAAAATACTTAAAAAAAAAAAAAAAATACTACAAATGCATATATATTAAATAAATACTACATAATACTAAAAATAAAATACATATTATACTTATATAACTAACATTAATGCTAAAATATTTACATTTATAATACATTAATATTTACAATGTGCTATTTCCTATTCCCTATCCTGAATACTTAAAGAAATACCACTGTGGTAACTATATACTGTTTCAAAACTCCTAGCGCTAATATATTCATTAGACAGATTTGAAAACGCCCAATCAATGTGCGAATCACAATTGGTTGTAGGCGTTTTCAAATCTGATAAGCTTCTGAAGCTTCTGCTGACTAACTCTTCATATAAAGTCCTAGCCGATTCGAATTTGCTCAAACACAAATTAAAATCTCCTAAAATTATACAGTTTTCTGCCAAAAACGGATATTGCGTAAATAGATCCTGAAATTCTGCATTTAACAATCGGACTGGATAAGACGGACTTTTATACACAACTATGAAGCTTAACGATTTAAACCTAAATATGGAATATTCAAAAACGGAGAATCCGTTTATTTTCCTAACGGCTATGCAGCTTGAGATCTTATCTAAGATTGTATCTCTAGCATAAATGATGATTCCCCTTTTAGGTCGTATTGCGTTAGGTATTACCTCGCAATCAAGACGGACAACAACACTAAACCCTGGAATATTTACATTTTCGTTTGCGTACGTTGACGCTTCAACGAAACATAATACGGACGACTGGAGCATTAATCTGTCAGAGCGAATATCTTCGATATGACAATTAATGCTCTGGGTGTTATGGAAAAAAACATCTATGGCGGAACTGTCAACTAAATGATCGTAATGTGATCGAAGTAGCTTTTCAGTACGCAATCGGACTATTTCGGTTTGGACCTTATCATCACTTTTGGGAGGCTTAGGAGGAATAAAATCTCCTATAATAAACAACCCCGAAGCAGTTGTTGCCCTACTACAAGCTACATATATAGCAGCAAGCTGCATTCGAGAGCAAGTGTGGACCACCACTTTACTATACGTAGCTCCCTGACTTTTGTGAATAGTTATACCCTCTGCGGGTACAACTGGAAACTGCCTACGGCCAATGGAAACTTGCTCATTTTTTCTATATTGGAAATTTCTAACTATTTTTTGAATGGGGGTCCATAAAGCTTCTGTACGATGTGTACACTTTGAGCGAGCAAGAACTCCTACACTATCCTCTGGAAATTGCATCCATAAAACATTTGGAGAGTTGGATGCATCGAAATCAATTTGCATCAAAATTCCTGTTGCCCCATTAACTAACCCATCCTCAGTATCTACGTTGGCCGTAATCATATATTTGGCAGTTGTTTTTAAAAGGAGGGATTTACAGAGACCTTGTGTTTCGGACGACCTAAAGCTACTCACGACTTCTAAAATTTTGACTCGATTTGCTGCATTTAAATGAGTAGCTTTAATAAAATCTTCACCAACGGAAATAAAAGGATCCATTGGAATATCGTTAAGCTTCATTATGTTATAATTATCAGTCGCCGCATTTGTGCTAAACAAATGAATTGCATCATCGGGAACGCCCGATGGCTGACAAATGCGGGATCGGATAAGGGTCATATCATCGGGTGTCATATTTCCCGATGCCATATTATTTAAAGCAGACGCAAAATTTTGATCCTCCCGTTGTCGCATTATTTCTGTGAGCTCAAAATACTTAAAGAGATCCCAGAGCGAAGAAGTATATATAGCACTGTAGGGATCATGGGAGTTGGATTCAAAAATCCAACGATCGCCTACTGGTGATAGCTGTCGTAGATCCCCAAATACGATGACAGATATACCACCAAATGGATAAGTATTTTTGAAAATTTGCTTTAGACGGGGGTCTAACTGCGAAAACATTTTGGATCCTACCATAGATATTTCATCTATTATAATTAGCTTAAGGTCTATTAACCTTGAATGTAAACTATTGACTAAGTCATTACTTAATGCTCTCAAATCAGAACCAGATTGGTTAATTGGAAGAGAGAACATGGAATGTAGCGTCGAACTACTAATTCCGAAAGCAGCTTTACCTGTTGGGGCACAGAGTAAAATTTTCACTGAATCATTATTCCCAGGCCTACTATTAAACATATGGGATAATGCTTGAAAAATTGAGGTGATTAGTCGGCTCTTTCCGACACCAGCACCACCTCCAACGAATTCATAAAATATTGACTTACTTTTTACATTGTGCAATACATGTGTAAAGTAAGTCTTCTGCTTTAAATTTAAAGATTTAACGAGATCTTGGATCCTATCGGACGAAAACAAAGCTGGAAGCTTAATAAAACGGACATTATTATTTTCTAAATCCTGATTTTCATCCCTTCCATTGATGTTTAAGACACTCAATCTAGGATCTATTTCTGGCAAACCTAGTACTCTAAAACTATCATCTACTACCTCTCTGTTTTCAATGTTGACTTCATTTTCTTCCTGCACTGCGTCGTTAAGAGCATTCTGAAGCTCACTATCATCTAAGCTATTATACTTCCTATGATTTGTCTCAACTAACTCCTGATTTAAACTACAGAACAATTCGCAGTCTCTCCTAACTAGTTCTGCCTCCTCGTCTCTCCATGGGACATACAACATAACTAATTCCCTAAAGTATTGGCTTCTCTCAGTATTAATATTAAATCTCCTATATCTAATAATACTGGGAGAGCGTCTTTTTCTAATGTAACCACTTCCATTGCGAAGTGCAAAAACTGATGATAATGATTCTGACGTTGGTGCTTCAGGGTCATTCCGTTCTTCAGAAATTTGGCGAGCTCCACCCTGCTGTTTGCTGTAACTATAATAAGCAGCAAAGTCAGCCAGACATAAAGTCTCTAAAGCGTCTGGGCGCTGAATATAATGCTCTAAGAGCCCTAATAAGAAAATATCTGTTGAGCCATCGGGTAAATTTTCTAACTGTTGTCTAGACTTAAGCATCCTAACCCGATGCTCTGGCAGTGAAGTATTAATGTAAACTTCAGCGTTACTGCTTTCGGACAAATGCATACCTAAACAGCAGTAAACGGCTTCCTGGGCAGATATTTCAGTGCCCGAAATAAACTTGTGGCCTATATGTTGTTACTTTTGCTTAATTGTTACATTGCCCCTACTAATCTCACTAACTGCTTCGCGCATTAATTTTGATATACTTCTCTGGGACTTGTTAATATAATTAACGACGTAACTGCAGCAAGCATAGGGATCTAATATGAACTGAATATCTATATTAGCTCGCTGCAGTTGTAGAAGATTTTTATTATAAGCGTTAAGCTTAATTGCAGCGAATGAACGCTTTAAATAAATTTTTGGCTTCTTTATGCTAGACCTAAGTGCATTAATATAGGACTCATAACTAAGGTTAAGTTGATCGTGGGACAAAAAGCTATTGAAATTACCTAGAGACTCTATGGTTTCACGATCAAACGAACTTTCTAAGAAGCCCTTAATTTTTTCGAAATTTCTATGATGCTCAGCTACATTTGGAGCACCATCTTCTAATGCGACCAAAATTTCTGTCTGGGGCATAGGAGGGTATGGAATACCGAATCAAAAAATTTTTTGGGCTCTAACTTCTCGTCTACATGAGTGGCCGTGATTGTGGATTTGATACTCCAAATGTGGAGCCATATCCGGACAATCAGTATCAGTTGTGATAAACTGATCAATAAACGACTTTACTCTAGGAATGCTTGACTCATCAGACGAGTCAAGCTTGGGAGCATCTTTCAGCCAGAACATACCATGAATATGGGGAGAGCCTCTCTGTTGGAACTCAACTCGCCAATAAAACCTTACAACATTATGCCTACCAAAAACACCGTTTTCTTTTTTCATTAGTTTTAAAACCGGCCTATAACGAAAATCAAAATACCTAGCACAAGTCACAGGATCGGCTCTAATAAGACGGGCTTTATTGTCAAAACTTAAACAGCTAGCTGCTTCTTCTGAAATATCTAATTTGTCTACATTCCTAGAAAGTATTACTAGTAGCTCCGTCCACCTAGTTTCTGCTGCCGAAAATGTGATAAATATGATCATAGCCATAACTTTTTTTTTCTGCTTCCCAGTGAGCAGGTGAAGTCCTAATGCCTTTTAAAACTCTATAGCCATCATCGTGGCGAACTAATTGCTCTATATGCTCTTCATTAAGAGCATTTGCTGCTGTAATGCCGTGAGTGGCGCTGTGCTTACGCAAGCAAATAGATGTGTTATTCCTAATATTAATCATTTCTAACTTCTTATAGTTAAAAAATAATTTATCAGTTCTACAACCTCTTCTATCGAAATTCCTAAGCTCTGATCTAACTATGGTTGTAAAACTTTCCTTGCACTTTCTTTTAACGCCTGCAAATATAGTTGGGAAGGCTAGCTCCTCAGAATCACAATCTTCGATCATATCTAATGGTCGCTGACCTTCTCCAGGGGCTATAACTATTCTTTGCATTGCGATATTTTCTACAGGGACATTTTCTAAAAGCGTTTCCTGGCCTCCTGGGTTAATATCTTCTAGCTCTCCATTATTCTGCTCGTTTGTTGAGGCTTGAGCAGATCTTTGTGCTAACTCTGAAACTATGTCCCTGTCTTCAGCTGATGCAACGAATGGAATTTCGTCAGACGAAAAGGAAGACAGCCACTGTTCATTAACAGTAACCTGGTGCTTCCTATAAAGCTCTGTGTCGACTAAAAATCGTATTGCATCAGCCACTTTTGATGGCCTAATGGTTTCAGTCATGAAATCATGACTGTATTCCATCTTACGCTTTAAATGAAGTTGTACTACTTCAGCTTCACTAAACGCCCTTGGAAGGCACGTTACAACATTAGCCACAGGAATAGGTACATTCACCACAGCTCCTTTAATGGCATTTTGGCGGCCATATCCTAGAGACTTAATTATCATAAAAGGAAGGCGTGGGGAGATAAGCCTTTCCTCTAGTGGCGTTAAGCCCTTTAAGCTATTTGGAAGCTCTGGAAAGTCTAAGCCATTTGTAATTGAAGCTTTTGGTTTTTTACCTAACTTGATGCTATGACTACATGTTTTACAGAAGTTATACTTATTTCTTTCGGAAGGAAACCTAGATGATAGATATAAAATATCTGAAGCAACTTCTGCACTACAGTTGCTTTCGATAGCTTCTCTTGAAATTTTATCTAATTGATGTGGGAACCACAAACCTTTGCAACAGATGCAAACCTGATCAGGTCCCTGCTTAACAGTTGCATTGAAATGAGTAATTAGATGATTAATATTGCTACTAAAATTTTGGGATCTATTTTCTAAAAAGGCATTAGGGCGTTCGATTCTGTTCCTGTTTGCATTACGCACATTCTCAGCTATCCTATTGCCAATATTATTTCGATATTGACTACCTCGCTGTGAGATGCTTCTATTGGGATTGTTTCTAACCTGCGACCTTTGGCTCCTATCTCTTGCTCTTTCTAAAAGGCGCTGTCCTATATCTTGTCGGTGGCGACTTCGCTGTATTGTGTTTTGTGTTTGTTCGTTTGCCCGATAGATCGGGTCTTGTCTGCGTCTCGATCGGCGCGAAGTGTTAGCCAATTGCTCTTGTTGCCTAATCGGAGAAATGGCTCGTCTAGCAGCGTGGTCTTCAGTATTTTGGCTCTGTTCATTTGCCCGATAGAACGGGTCTTGTCTGCGTCTCGATCGGCGCGAAGTGTTAGCCAATTGCTCCTGTTGCCTAATAGGAGAAATGGCTCGTCTAGCAGCGTGGTCTTCAGTATTTTGGCTCTGTTCATTTTCCCTGTAAACTGGGTCTTGCCTGCGTCTCGATCGTCGCGAAGTGTTAGCCAATTGCTCTAACTATCTAATCTCTGAGTTTGTGCGTAAAGTTGCTCGCAGAATAGTATTTTGGCTTTGATCAACAATTCTATGTAAGGCATTATTCCTATGAACTTGGTTTCTTTCTCTATTTGTAATTCTCTCATTTTGACTAATGTCTTCATTTTGTCTACGCTCTCTTAGATACTCCAAATTCTTAATTCTCTCATGCTCAGAATATTGAACATTTGACCTATTCAACATATTCCTATTCTGTTGTCTCTGAGACCTATTCAAAGCTGACATTCTTTTCGTTCTAGGCATGATAATATTTAATGAAATTAATAAATATATAAATGTATTCGGATTTATTCAATAAATATTTAAAAGTACAACAAAAAAATGTATTTATTTAGTTTTTTATATGTTCTTATATAGATAGAATATAGGTAGGTAGAATAATATTACTTGTGTATATTTATGTAAGTTAAAAAGTCCTCAATCTTGAAAAAGATAATAATTAAACAAGTCGCTTTTAGTTTGTGATGCAGAGAAAAGTTCCGTCTCTAGCAGCAGCTAAACCAAAACACACTCACACAAAGTACATATGTATATACATATGCTCTTACACATACACTACTTTCGGCCGTTACACTACGCGCGAAGCAGACAGCATTCACACATACACGTATTCGATTAAAATCACAAAATCACAAAGAATGTTATTTGTATATATAAAATATAAAAGTTAAATCAGTCTTTAGTCTTGAAAAAGACTACTATAATAACTTGCAGTTTGTGGTCCACAGACAGGAAAACACGCGCCAAAATTTTAAATATAAAGGAATCACAATTCTTATAATATTAATAATTTATTATTTCAATTAATCAATTTTAATGAATAAATTACTTTGTTATCACTAAATAAACTAAATAAGTTGATTAACTATTAATTAAGAAATGATTAAAATCGAAAATCAAGAATAAGCAAAAATCTGTAGTGTGATGATAATCGCAGGCTACAGACTAAATCTAACAATCGTCTTAGAACCCACAATGGTGGTTTCGGTGTTGGACAACGCTCAGAAGCTGACCATCCTATGTGTTTCTTCCAATGCACCAGCACGAATTATAGGATAAAAAGATAAAAACCGACTTATATGCAAGCTGTCCATTGAAATTGTCAAGGTATATAATTAATATAATATTTCTTATCGGCAAAACTTATAATAACAAGTAAGAACGTTGCAGTTAGGCGCAACTAACTGCGAAATACTTTGTTCCCATAGGTGCATCTTATTTATTTAATAAACATTTAATTAACGAAATATTTCGGCAATTAGAAAACGTATATGGCAAGCGACAAATGTTTTTCCTATACATACATACAGATTTACACATGTACACACTTTACGAGTATACACACAATTTTCTATGTGCATATGCATACAAAAGTTTGCATGCCAGAATATTCTAAGAATTGTGAATTTTTCGATCGTTACTTTAGTTTTGTCAAAATGCGCTCTAGCAATGGATTATTTGGTTTTTTGGTTTTAGTTAACAATGCCCACATAAGGGCAGTTGCGCTGGTGGTAAGCGCTATGCAAGCTATACTTAGGTGCGTGGGTTCGAATTCCGCAAAAAACATTTTTTCAAAAATTATTATTTTTTATTTTTTTTATATTTGTATATTTATTATAAAAGGCATGGCCAATTGATAATAATTTATAAGCATACGCATATGAATTGTGCATTTAAGCAAAAACTAAAACAACTTTTCCGATTTGCCACGCTGCGTGGCAAGCAGCAAGCATATACATATATATGTACGAATGTGTAAACAGCTGTTTGTAAGTGTATACACATCCAAGTGTGTATACATTGTTTTGTTTCGCACCAAGCTGCTGATCAGCTGAAGAGCTCATCAGCTGTGACTTTATTTATGTTTAGCTAACGATTACATGTTATTTTAAATGACCTGGGTTCGAGTCCCGCTGGAAACTTTTTTTATTAATCGAAAACTTATAAATTTTATTTTTTTAAATTCATTAATATTTGTATATTTATGTTAAAATGCCACGCCCCCAGTGGGCGTAGACGCATAATTTTTGGCGAGTTCTTAGAAAGGGCCGAGGCTAACATGACTGCAAAATTTGGTTGCTTACATTCCAAAAATGCGAAAATTACAGGGTATTTTTCGATATGCCACGCCCCCAAAGAGGCTGAAAAATTATTTTTGGGTCATCGATAGAGGATGACATTAGTAACTCAACCATCCAATTTCAAGCTTCTAGCTCTAAAACTGTAGGAGATATAAACTTTAGCGGTTTGCCAAGCCCCCTGTGGGCGTAGCTATATCTACCATAGCTTATTGGTCTATGGTTGTCAACCCGAGTATACATACCAAATTGCAAGTCTCTAGTGTCAATAGTGTTCAAAATATAGCACAATTTGAAAAATCATTAAATATTCAAGCCCGATTTGCCACGCCCCCAATGGGCGTAGACATATAACTTTTTGATCGATCTTCTTAGAATCATAACAGTAACTCACATGCAAAATTTCAGCGTTCTAGCTTGAACGGTGTAGAAGATACGTATTTCCCGATTTGCCACGCCCCCAATGGGCGTAGATATATCCGCCATAGCTTTTTGAACTTGGGTTGTCACCCCGAGTATACATTCCAAATTGCAACTCTCTAGCTCATCATCTAGTATGATAACTTGCCTATGGGCGGAAGACTTTTCTGATTTGCCACGCCCCTAGTGGGCGGATCGGGAAAATTTTTACACGTTATAATTCGGGAGCATATATGAGTATATGTTCCAAATTTCAAGTCTCTAGCTCTAATAGCGCCGAAAAATATTGCGTTCATACGGACAGACGGACAGACGGACGGACAGCAAGACGGACATTGCACAAACCCAATATATTTTTTTCCCTTTGGGAACAAAGTATAATAATTCAAAACAAAAAAAAATAGCAAATATTGACTGTCTATTAATTGTTTGCAAAATGCAAACGTTAGTTGAAAGAAGACGGGAAAAAAGCTAACGGAACATCAAAATCAAAAACGGCTGGTCGCGTCTTTTTTGCTCGTCTTCCGTGAATTCATTCGCTTAAAAAGTTTCTTGAAATCACTACTACTTCTGATAAAAATTACATTTTTGCAATGCCTGGTAAACGCACTGATGATAATTTGGTACAATTAGTGTATTTTAATTATAACAAAGGAGAGACCATCAAAGAGTTAGCTGAAATGTTTAATATTAAGCTTAAAACTGTTTATAATATTATTAGTCGGGCAGAAAAAGAAAATAGACTAGAATTAAACAGCTCTAGAGGCAGACCAGCAAAGCTCTCTCGACGGGATTGTTCAAAGATTCTAAAGACCGTGGAAAACAATCCACAAACAAGCCTCAGAGAATTAGTTAGTGACATTAGAATAAACCTTCAGAAGTCTGTGTGCCCTGAGACTGCGAGAAAAGTACTTAATTTCCACAGATACTCATCTCATATAGCAAGGAAGAAGCCGTTGTTGTCCGCTATAAATATTGAAAAACGCTTGACCTTCGCTAGACTTAATGTTAACAATCCTCTTAGCTATTGGAATGATGTAATTTTTTGCGACGAGACGAAGATCATGCTATATTATAATGATGGCCCTGGAAAAGTTTGGCGGAAACCAAAAGCAGCACTCCAGGCCAAGAATATAGTGCCTACTGTTAAGTTTGGTAAGCTTTCAGTCATGGTGTGGGGTTGTATTTCTTCCAAAGGTGTAGGGCAGGTGCGAATTTTCAACGTTACCATGACAAAAGAGTATTATTTAGACATTTTAAAGAAAGAATTGACAGAAAGTGCGCGAAATTTTGGCTTCCTTGTTCCAGAAAACACCAGTAAGCTCAGATACAAGCTGTATCAGGACAATGATCCGAAGCACAAATCGCTGCTGTGTCGCACTTGGCTGCTTTATAATTGCAGCAAAGTAATTGACACCCCACCCCAGAGCCCGGATCTCAATCCTATTGAGAATTTGTGGGCATTACTTAAGAAAAAAGTGGCCAAACAAAGTCCAACTTCAAAAGTTGACTTGATTCGTTGCATAAACGAGGAGTGGCGCAAAATACCCCAATACTACGACATGAATGCCTTAATAATGTCGATGTCGCAACGCCTCAGATGTGTAATGGAAGCTAATGGAGGGCATACCAAATATTAGGCATTTCGATAATGATCTTCAAATGATACAGGTCTCACAATATTAATGTTTGCATTTTGCAAACAATTAATAGACAGTCAATATTTGCTGTTTTTTTTTGTTTTGAATTATTTTTTATGTTTCTGTTGCTATTCTCATTATTTTTTTTTATACCCTGAACCCATTGAAAATGGGAATTCAGGGTATAATGGTTTTGTGAAAATGTATGTAACAGGCAGAAGGAGACGTCGCAGACCCCATAAAGTATATATATTCTTGATCAGCATAAAAAAATAAGTTGAATGAGCCCTGTCCGTCTGTCTGTCCGTCCGTCCGTCCGTCCGTCCGTATGAACGACGAGATTTCGGAAACTACAAGAGCTAGAGAGCTGAAATTTCACATGAACACTCATATGTTAGCTACGCAGTACGAGTTTATTTTGTTTTTTTCGATAACTCATCCCATTTCCAAATTATCGATAAAAAATCGAAAATTCGTTTCAATTTTTTTGGTTTTTTGAGCATAGCTTCTACACCGTTTTAGCTAAAGACTTCGTATTTGCATATTTAGATAGATATTATGAATACGCAGATTATGTAATTTTCAGATTTTGGATGCCACGCCCCCTTCGCCCCCAATTTGCAAAAAACGCATTTCAAATACTAGAGACTTGCAATTTGGCACATAGACACATTTAGATATTCTTAATTTACTCTGCAAATTTCATTAGGATCATCCATCTAGAAATGGAGTTATAGGCGTTCAAAGTATAGCCCAACCCACCCCCAAGCCACGGCAGCAACTGCGCGGTTAGCAGAGCTCGCTCTCATGCGATCGTAAAGAAGAAGAGTATCACTTTTTATACCCTGAACCCATTGAAAATGGGAATTCAGGGTATAATGGTTTTGTGAAAATGTATGTAACAGGCAGAAGGAGACGTCGCAGACCCCATAAAGTATATATATTCTTGATCAGCATAAAAAAATAAGTTGAATGAGCCCTGTCCGTCTGTCCGTCCGTCCGTCCGTCCGTCCGTCCGTCCGTCCGTCCGTATGAACGTCGAGATTTCGGAAACTACAAGAGCTAGAGAGCTGAAATTTCACATGAACACTCATATGTTAGCTACGCAGTACGAGTTTATTTTATTTTTTCGATAACTCATCCCATTTCCAAATTATTATATTAAAAAATCGAAAATTCGTTTCAATTTTTTTGGTTTTTTGAGCATAGCTTCAACACCGTTTTAGCTAAAGACTTCGAATTTGCATATTTAGATAGATATTATGAATACGCAGATTATGTAATTTTCAGATTTTGGATGCCACGCCCCCTTCGCCCCCAATTTGCAAAAAACGCATTTCAAATACTAGAGACTTGCAATTTGGCACATAGATACATTTAGATATTCTTAATCTACTCTGAAAATTTCATCAAGATCATGCATCTAGAAATGGAGTTATAAGCGTTCAAAGTATAGCCCAACCCACCCCCAAGCCACGGCAGCAACTGCGCAGTTAGCAGAGCGCGCGCTCATGCGATCGTAAAGAAGAAGAGTATCACTTTTTTTGCAGGGTTCAGGGGATCTCGTAGTCGAGCCGTCTCGACTAGAGCCTTCTTACTTGTTTTTGCAGGGTTCAGGGGATTTCGTAGTCGAGCCGTCTCGACTAGAGCCTTCTTACTTGCTATTTAGTATCATTAAGAATACATATCCTGGATCCTGATAAATTCGTTTATCGATAACTTTGCAAATATACAAGTTATCGAATTTCTGAAACAAACTCGTACTGCGCGTGCAATATACGGACCTAACACAAAAAGAATGAACTCTCTAGCTTTTGTATCTTCGGAAATCGACGCGTTCATACATACGGACGGACGGATGGACGGGCGGACAGACGGACATGGCTATATCAACTTTTCTCGTCACCCTGATCAAGAATATATATACTTTATGGGGTCTGCGACGTCTCCTTCTGCCTGTTACATACATCTTCACAAAACCATTATACCCTGAATTCCCATTTTCAATGGGTTCAGGGTATAAAACACTTTTTATTTGTTTAAAGTAATTGAACCCTAGCCCTATAAGACTCTGCCGCGTCTACAATCTATTATTAAGACTTTGTTAAAAATTATGAGGAGAGTATATTTAATTTAGTTAAGTTCGTAAAATAAAGAGAATTGTTAAGATGAAAGAAAAAGAAATTTGAGAAATCATTTTTTTTTAGTGAATCACTATGATAGTCTATAACATGGCATAGAAGAGAGGAGAGTCGAAGCATTTTTGTTAGGGGATTTCCAGCGAATGGTTAATTGGAGATCATGGTCGGGTTTGGGTATAGATAGCGAGAGGCAACCGACAGCTTCGCCTCCGCGTCTGTATACCTGTTCCAATTCTTGTTCATTCCTTTTTTTTGTGTACTAGTGTTAGTGTTGTCCCATCCCTCAAGTTTTTGTAGGAGTCCTAAAAATTTAAAGTTTATGTATGGTTAGTCCCGGTATAGCAAAGACCCACCCCATCGCCGAAAGACCTAAGGGAACCAGAGGACTCCGCCTGCCTGTACCGAAGACAAGAATGCATGCTGATGTGCACTGCACATTCACATATACATTTTTTCCAACACCACACTCATTTGAGTGCGGTGGAGGTTACACATGTCCGTCTGTCCGTGCGTCCGTCCGTCCGTATGTATGAACGCGTCGATTTCCGAAGATACAAAAGCTAGAGAGTTAATTCTTTTTGTGTTAGGTCCGTATATTGTGCGCGCAGTACGAGTTTGTTTCAGAAATTCGATAACTTGTATATTTGCAAAGTTATCGATAAACGAATTTATCGGGAACCAGTTATAAAATTCTAGCTAATTCATCTTTAGAGTTAGAGACTCCAAGTCTTCTGCATATATATAGATACTAATTTAATACAATTTCGATTTTCAAATTTCGATATCAAATTCATAATCTGAAAATATCAATACGTTTGTCCATCTAGAAACAGAATTATTAATCATCAAAATTTTCTCATCAAAATCCATGCGGCGCAGCAGCAAAGCAGCGAGACAGCAAGACGCTTGCAATGCTTACACACATGCATACATACATTTATTTATTTATTTAAAAAATATTAACATAAACGAGAGTCAAAATAGCCTACAAAAAATACAATTATAACAATACCTCCTAGGGTATGGCGCAAGCCATTAACTGCTCTTGAAAACAAAAATATAATTCCGACTGTAAAGTTTGGTAAACTTTCTGTTATGCTATGGGGGTGTATATCAAGCAAAGGAGTCGGAGAAATTGCATTCATTGAAAACATAATGAATGCCGAGCAGTACCTTCAAATTTTAAAATCAAATTTGCAAACAAGTGCGGCCAAATTCGGCTTTATGAGCAGCAACAAGCCTAATTTTAAATCTTAGCAGGATAACGATCCCAAGCATAAAGAGATCAATGTCCGCACTTGGCTGCTTTACAACTGTGGCAAGGTGATTGAGACTCCCCCACAGAGTCCATATCTAAATCCGATTGAGCATGTGTGGGCATATTTGAAGAAAAAAGTTGGAAAAACTAATCCTAAGATCCGCAAGAAAAAGACAAAAAATCAAATTTTTCCCAGTGTGCCAACTCATTCTTGACAGACTGTACGTATGTAAGTGTAAACAGCTGTTTGTAAGTGTATACACATTCCAAGAATGTGGGCTCAGGGTATAAAAAGTGGAGGAATAGGGATTCCATCTTTATCTTTTGAGCGGACTAAGCAATATCCGTCTATAGGTTGACCAATGTCGATTAAAAAGAACATAAAGAACGTAAAATGGGATATATAGCATAATTGTATTACAGCCCGTGGATATTTTCGTATTGTATAGACAAATTTTCGAAATTTGCTAAGCTTTTTCCAATAGAATCACAATTAGCCTTACATTTACGAGAGAAGTTAGTGGAGGTACTTCAGAGTCCCTAAAATAATGGTTACGGATAATGAAAGAGGTTTACTGTGCCCAACTGTTTGAAATTACTTAACGTCACTTGGCGTTCAACTATATTACACTCCAACACAAAAAAGTGAAGTAAATGGACAAAATATCAGTAGACAGAACACTTCCATACATTCGATTACCAATCAAAAATTAACACAAAACTCTGCTTCTAGAAGAACAGATGACCTTAACAGCTCGTCAACAAACTCATGCCAAACTCCAGCTCGAACCAGATCCTATAGGGGCTCTGTCGATGTGAAGCAGACTTTGGAGTTGAAGCTCAAACTGCGTTAGCTTAGCTTTAAGTGAATAGCGAGGCACGGGCAATGTATCATAACATATATTATAACTATATATAAATTGATAGGATGTTTCTGTTCTCCCTCCCATATTTTTTGTACGCTTACATGTCTGCAATGTACAAGCAATCCATCAATTTTCAAATTATACTCCTTAATATCGAACTGCGCCGTCGACCAGCCAAACATTCGAGTCGTTGTTCATTGTGCCTGATTGACAGGGTCACTTACATGGCCTATAGACCGAGGAGTGGCATCCTTATTATTCAGCGCATTCAAGTACATGTGGATGCTTTGATGGCCTCGATGGCCTCGAGTTACCAGCGTGACGAACGAAAGTTTTCATTGTGTGGAGCTGCGGCTCTACCCTGTAATTCGTGTTGGCTGCAGACTTCAATTTCAAGTTGAAGGCGTTCCAAATAGGCGTGACAGTTACTAAAGCCGTGACTGAGACAGAGGCTGAAGCTATGGATGTAGCTGATGCTGAGGCTGAGGCTGATGTTGTGTTCGTAGCTGAAAGAAGGGCAGGACTTTCACTCAATAGCAGCGAGTTGTTAGGAAAACTATTTTACCGCTCAATTGATTTTGCAATTTATTTGCGCGCATTATGCAAACGCACACAGACATCAACAGAGAGTAAAACACACACACGGGCAGCAGGAAGCGAGTAGTGGGTAGAGGGTAATGGGTAGGGAATAACGGGTATCGAGTATCGGGTTACGGGTTACGGGTTACGGACTTGGGGTACTGAGTATCTCAACAGCAGCAGGAGCAGCTCACGTGTTCTCAGCCCAAAACGAGCTTTTGCCAGTGGCGGGCGCAGTTTCAATTCTATTTACTCCCAATAATCATCATCAATGTCAGTGGCGCTTGCACTAAAGTAAAATAACAACAGCAGCAGCAGCAGCAGCAGCAACAGCAACAGCAGCAGAAGCAGCAACAACAACGACAGCAACATCAGCAATAACAATAACAACAACAACAATAACGATAACAAGAACAACAAGAAGCTTGAGCACATCAACGTCAACAGGATCATTGGCGGTATTGACGGCAACAACAGCAACAGCCATAGAAACAGCAACAACTACAAAAAAGAAAACACAAGTGAAAGCGTTGCGGTTGGGTGTGCCTGACTGAGCAATACTCTGCAAATGCAAAGCAAACAAAGCAAACCTCTAAGGGTTGAGCTGAAGGAGAGAGCCAAAGCTTTGGCAAAACCAATATACTCCTTTTTTTATGGGCAGCGAGTTTATAAAGCATCTGTGTGTTGTTTTGTTGTCACAGTTGCCCAGACACTCCAAACGAGGCACACACACGATGGCAAGATGGAGAGGCAGCAACGCATAGGAAAGTTGATGTTTATATCGATTGCTGGCAATTTCGAGAATTACAACAGTCACACACACACACACACACACACACACATGGAGTAGCAGACAGGACGTGCGCATGTTGCTGTCCTAGCGCGTCCTGCCCTCCAGCTACGCCGCGCTGCCCGCTGCCCCGTTGCCAGGTTCGTGCGCTGAATTGTCGTCAGCGTGCGAGGGCGCAACCGGCGACGAGGTCAACGTCGCTGTCGCTGTCGCTGTCGCAGTCGCAGTCGCCATCACCATTTGACATTACTTTTCGAACAATAACAAAAAGAGTGGTCGGGCGGCAGAGCAGGAGGCTGCTGCAAGCGGAAGTACTCGACTGGTAAATACCTTGCTTCAAGCTATAGGAGCTCAAATAATTTCTCTCTGGATGCAATGTGAAAGAGTAATTGTTTGGCAACAGAAATGAATAATTTTACATACATATATTACTTAGATAATATCTAATCCGACTCCGACTAGGACAGTGTCCAAGTCAATGAAAGTGTGTTAAAATCAAAATGATTGCCAATTCGCCGTCGTCATTTGCGTATACAGCTACTAAAACTACTACAAGCTGTTGGCTTCTGCCCGCTCACAATAAGCCAATTAACATTCTACAGACCAATTAGTCTAGTATCAGAAATATTACTTATATAATATGCAATTCAATTCGAATGCATTCCACTTGCCGTAGACCTCTTAAAGATACCTGGGAAATACCCTAATTCCAGCTATGTAAGCTTAAAAAGCTTTCTGTAGGCTTCAAAGTGTCAAAGTGGCTGTGTTATCAGCCAGCTTTATCAGATCATTCTATGAATGGTCTAAAAAGTGGTGTATCAAAATAAATTAATCCAAAGCAATACAGGTTCTGCACCCCCGGAGATGTATTCAATATGACCGTCAGGCTGACATCATGATTGCGGAGTAAAATCACATATACACATTTATCGATACTTAAGCATATCGATGCTTACGAGGCTGTCGGTAGTTGGCGATAGTGCGATAATTAAGAATAGCTTAAGCAGAAGAGAAAGAAAAAAATAATTCAAGTAAAGAACGAAATAAAGTGTCTTTTAATAATTGTATTGTAAACCTCTTTAGGCAATTCGCACATGATAAAGATAATAATAAAATTAATGAAATTGTGTATATTGAAATATCTAGGGTGTAGGAGAGATAGTTTTCCTATTTAGAAAACTGAGAACAAACCCAGCTTTTATTTCCATTCGCCTTCTTACATGGTATCTGTCAGTCGCTCCATAGCGATAGACTCTATTTTGACTCTTTTATGTTGTTATAGGGTCATTCGCCCGACTGCCTGCTTAACCAAAGCTGACCTGAACCTGTGTTCTTTCCGGGCAGTCCCTCGCTGCACTTTAAAGTGAAGTTTTGCACAATTATTGCTGGAAAATTGCTGAAAATTGATGGAAATTGTCATAGCTTGCGTCATATACTATGTACATGTATAAAAAAGAACACATGTGGGGCTAAGCGCACTTAATGGCAAATCCGCTTGTCAGGGTCACACACGCACACACGCACACACAATTACAAATTAACAACAATGGACAACTACGGCGATCACAGTGTAAGCAGCTCACGCGCTAAGCTCGCATAATGTGTACAAAATACCAAGCCCGGCAAACACCGCACACAAACACAGAGGGCGGACGGACAGAGAGAGACATTCATATATAATCATAACATTTTTAACAAGTAAACAAAGTTGAGGGCAGCATCACGAGAATGGCATACCCTAGAAATGTATAAAAAAAATTTCAAATGCTAAAGGATTACTTTGAAATTTCGGCCTGCGTTCATCTCCAATTCAAATGTATAACAAAAAGTCATTGAGCGAATAAATGGAATACAAGACAAATTGTGGGTTTCGCCCCACACTTTTTAAAGTTCTGTTAAGAAATAAATTTGTATCGTAAGCTAGGTGATTTTGCAAAATAATATATAAAATTGAAAAATAAATATTTTGAAATGTTTTTAAATTGTTGTTGTAAATATATAAAAAAATAAATATAAATGAGCATAAATCATTTTAAATTGTATTTGTTATAAATTCTTATAAATATATATAAATAAAATAAATATGTATAATTCTTTTGAAATATTTGATATTTTATATCTACAACAGCCACAATAATAATAATAGATATATAATTGTCAATCTTTTGCTCAAAAATGGCGCTTCTTTAGCCTCTTCTTGAACCACTCCATCCACTCCTACCACCTACAAGAGTATTAAGAAAGACAAATCAAATTCAATTCAGCATGAGAGTTGGCTGACTCTGATGTTCAGGAGGAGGTAAATCACTGCATCTGTTTTTGATCTCTATAAATTTCTATGAATCGAAGAATCGATATTTTACCTAAGCGATATCTTTTATCGACCAATCTGATGACAGTCTGCATTCAATAATTACTGTTCCGCTCAATGCCATTATACAAATTGACAAATCGGCTAATATATCGATCCCGCATCTGAAGCTAATATAGCCGCTTATACCCTGTTCTCTCTCTCTCTCTCTCTCTCACTGTGTGTGTGTGTGTGTTTGGCACATTTCGTAACCAAAATAATTGTAATACCCTCTGCATGGGTATAAAAATAGATTACAATGGTTTAAAGCTAACAATGGAAGACCTTTGCTGCGACTGGCTACACGTTACTACCCAACACACATACATACATCCACAGATACAGGCACACAGAGACACATTGGTGTAGCGCCTTCGTTTGGTGTGCCAAGTCGCTAAAAACCCAAACAAAAATTTGCAGCTTTCTATCGCATAAATAAAGTTTAAAATAAAGTGAGCAAAAGAGTTTTTGTGGAGCAGTGCAGAAGCAACAATAACAACAACAACAACAACAACAACAACAACAACAGCAGCAGCAGCAGGGGCAGCAATGGAAAAGGCAAAGGCAATGCCATATCCACAGAGCTCGCACGCAAACGCGTTTGTGCCACGCCCCAAAAACAAACGTCATTTAAAAGTTATTTCAACGTTAGTTGGTGCTTATGTAAAAGTAGCTGCCGGGCGCAAAAATGTTATCCGCTCAGCCCTCGCTAGTGTTTAAGCAAACTTCGCACTTGCACAACCAAACACACACACACAATCGCACACACACACAGACACGTTCACGTGTGAGCACGCACACATAAATGAACTAAACGCTACGTGCTGATTACTGCAAACGCAAGGATTTTCCCACACAGGATTTTGCCCAGCACCAGGAACAACAACAACAACAATCGCAACAACAACGTGAACAATCGCCACACAGAAAAAGGCGACACCAGAATTTACTACAGGATCTCATTTGTTGGTTTTGCTTCTGTTTGCCAAGCATTTCGCGCGATCCAAACACGGCAAAAAACACCATCCATACACACGTGGACATTGCCCGCTTAACAAAATATTTACCAAGTGTTCACATTGTACTGCCCCCTCTACCCCTCTACTCCATATACCACCCATTGCCCACAAACCAACAACACTCTCGCAACATACAACGAAGGCAACGATAGAAGCAAGACGTCAAGCCATATGGGAAACTGTGAGCCAAGGCGACTAGCAAAACACTCTGACTTTACGAGACGAGATTTCTCTAGGCATTGGCATCAACTTGGTTAAACTCTGATTAGCTGAACCGTATTGCTGGGAGGCTTCTATTTAAGCATGGTCAAAGTAGTGGATAGTTATAATTTTATAGTAATTTCCTATTTATTTTGCTGCATATTTTAATAATCATATAAAGCTTGGGATAAATTTATTTTAAAAACATTACATAAATATTTTAAAAACATTATGAAGTCATACAAAATATTATCATTTATTATATACATTATTCAAATTATTTAAGGCTTTACAATATATGAAAACAAAAAATTTTTTTTTTTTTTATTTATATAAATATTTTTTTCATGCTTAAAAATATTACAACAAATTAAAACTTTAACAATAAATACTAGAAAATATGAAAACAAATTAAAAATTTTAGTTTTTTAAATGTATTATAATATATTTATACATATATTTGTAAAACAGTTTATTTGTAGAATACTATTGCAATCAACTAGACAAATTAAGTGATCCACTCAAAGAAAAGAGACCAGATTTGGTCAATAGAAAAGGTTTGGATAATGCGGCTTGAAGCAGTTTTTTGGCAGCAAGGATAAAAAATTTTATGAGTGTGGAATCAATCTCTTGCCCGAAAGATGGCAAAAGATATTAAGAGCAAAATGGAGAATACATAATTTCATAACAAATATCGGGATTTAATTTCAATAAAAAAAAAACGAAATTACTTAGTAACCAATCTAATATTTAAATTTATTTATTTATTTATTTTTAGTAATTGACAAAACTAGAATCAACTTAAATTAATTATTATTATTATATATTTTTACATATTTATTAAAAAAAAATTTGTTTTTATAAATTTGTTTTTATACATAACTTGAGTCACCTTAGCAAATTCATTACGATATTATTAATGTATAACCCTTTCAGGGGTCGGATATGGCCTCTCAATTGTCTCAGCGAGCACACAAGACGCGCACATAAATATATATATTTTATAAGAATTTTTATTATCAGAAAAAAAAAACTGCTAAGCACGCAGTGCAGAAAAAGCTAACTGCGTGATACTTGTATGAACACGTTGTAAGGATTATTAAAGTTTTGACACGAAATAATAATGTAGCCGGGCGCAGTGTATGAATGCCAGATCAGTATCAAGCGAGGAGTAGTCGACATGCTTATGCCTGATATATCATCCAAATATAGCTATTCAGTTTGGGCTGCTCTAATTGCTTGTGCAATCTGTAATCATATTATAAATAGTTGACAAATAAGTCACAAATATTTCTGCAAAGAATTTGCTTCTAATCAAATATTTGAGCGAGTCTGTGGCAGCTCATGGACAACTTATATTCAAATTTATTGCACTAATTGAGCCATCTGCTGCTGCTGTTGCTGCTGCTGCTGCTGTGCAGTTGTCTGTGCTGGTTGGCCTGGCTATCAAAGTCCCAAAGCTCCATTGGCCGACAGATTACAAGCCTGGGCCACAATTGTTGGGGCCAGTCTGCTTAACTGATGGACAGCATTAACAAATGTGTTGAGCCATGTGTATTTGCGGATTGGGCTATTGATGTTTGTCCATTGTTGACTGTTTACACGCAGTATAATAGCCCAACAATAAAACCCATACAAATGCGAAGCAATGAGGGTGAGTAGAATCAATCAGTATTAAAGGAATTTCAAAATAAACTGTAAAATATTTATTGAAATGGTGCATACACAATTGTAGAGACCGAGACACTCACTGTCCGTTCAAATAATAAAACATAAAAACTCCGCAAGACGACCAGATGCAATCTCACATTCGACACTGCCACGCTATACAGGATGCAGTGTTGACATGTCCCATCCCGTTATTATGATTTTGTCCACCTCCCGTGCTGTAAAGAATCCCATGATTTGCGAATTCATTTCTATACGTCTCCAAGAAAAACAATAAAAAGTGGAGGAATAGAGATTCCATCTTTATCTTTAGAGCGGACTAGAGCAATATCCGACTATTGGACCGCAGCCGAATGGTTCGTAAGGAACGCAACACTATATACTGAGATCTCAAGAAGCCGACAATAGCAGAGCTTATTGGCGGAGGAAGCTTCTGCTGCCTCATTAACAATAATAATTACCTACTGGCCACAGGCTCTTTAACACACTTCCCGTACAGTTCACGCCAATATAAAATAAATTCTATTTTCATGAAACCTGTTGCTCACTTCAAACGCAAATAAATGAAATAATGAATTCAAAATATAAAAATATATATATATACTTTTTCCCACCGTTGTCAATGAGGAATTTTCGCAAGAACTTGCTAATTGCGATTCTTTAGCCCCTTCTTGAACCACTCCATCCACTCCTACCACCTGCACGAATATTACGAAAGACAAATCAAATTCAATTCAGCATGAGAGTTGAATGGATCCTGTTACCGCTCACAGTATGCAGAAATAATCGGTTGAAGTTTATTCAATGCCCACCGTTGTACAAAATGCATATACAAATGCAAATACAAATACAAATACATATAACTACAATTACATATTCATATAAATTGCAATGCGTTAAAAATGAGTCAAAATACTTTTGTCTTCCATTGTACGATATGAGCCAATGCACTCATGCTCTCATTGCTATCAAGAGACTTAATTCTTTTCGGTTCCACTTTGTTAAAGAAGCATGCAATGTCAAAATACTATTCCCCAGCGAAAGGATGATGATAACTCGGCGTGATATAAACCAAACTATATCAAACAGTAAATTGTATGTTTTTTTATACTCTGATTAAGTAGGCCTTGACATCGAATCGCTTCCGTACAAAGTAACTCAGTAGGCTTTTGATAGCTTATCAGAACACATTTGTTTTTCTAAAAAACGCGTTTTTACCACTGTCTGCAAACTTCTTTTAACGGTTTACGAGTTTCCAATAACTCATAATTCGATAAAGTTGCGGTAGCATTAAAGTGATGATCATCATTATGACTGATATTGACCTTGACAATATCAGCGAAATGAGCAGTGGAAGTGATGTATATGTGCCACGTACCAGATCTGCAATACGAAGAAAAGGCACTAGAAAAACAATAATAACTAAAGATGGCAAAACAGTGAAGAAGGATCCCCTCCAACAAAAATACGTATCGGAAATAAGGAGAATAACTCAAATGCTGTCTCACCTATTTACAAGGATATCAATGTTATTTCTGATGAAGACACCGCTATCCTTGATGATGACTCTGTTGTTCTTGCTTCTGCTATCTCCGCTGCTCCTGCTACCACCGCTGCTCCTGCTCCCCATGTTCTTGGTTTTTCAGAATCATTAAGTGCTAGCCTTTTTATACAACGTGTACAGGCGATTGACAAAAAATTAAGGGATGTTGTGATTTGCAATGATGTACCATGTGAAGTTGCCATTGAAGTCTTAAATATATCTGCAAAATATCAAGAACTCATGATTGAACTATACGGAAGAACAAAGGAATTGGAAACACTCCAACGTGTTCGCCCTCAAATTGCCACTCAAGTTACCCAGACCAAAGATTTTAGTTAAGGATGTTGATAGCAGCATTACACCTAAACAACTTATGGATGGACTCTTTAAAAATCATTACACTAAAAATATGTCAAGTGATGCCTTCGAGAAATCTGTATCTATTATCTCGGCGCCCTGGAGTAGTGAAATTGGACCCACAATTGGAGCAAAAGGCTCTAGATATTTTAGAAGACTATGAAAAAATGTACGTAGAATGGTTTGCTTTCCGGTGGCGTCCCAAGACTCCAAGCTATGCTTGTTTTAGATGCGTAGGTTTCGATCATAGGGCGTCGGAATGTAGAATGAAGGAAATACTGTGCCGTCAATGTGGACAGGAAGGACACCGCGCATCGAGTTGAGTTCTCAGTGAGAGTTATCAGACTTTTTTTTCTTATTTAAATTGATTTTATTGAAGTTCACATAATCGCTGTGTTAATTATGGCAAGCGTTGTCATATTCCTATGCAAGGTTTGATCCGTGTTTTACTGTGCTTTTGGTAAATTGCTTTTTAATTTTGAAGTTTCGTTCTGTGCAAGTTTACTCTCTTGTAATGGTCGGTACAAAAATATATTTAAAAAAATAAAGAAATAGGCTAAATAAAGACAATATGAACGAAATAAATAAAACGTAAAATTACACTGTTCCAGCATATCACAGGGTATCAATATAGAACACAACAACTACGTAACAACTACACTCATGAACAAAAGCAATTAATATACACTCTCGCTGTTTGTTGTTGCACTTGCTCTCTCAGTATATTTACATTCTCTCTGTCTCCGAAGATCTAACCGATGAAATGCAAACTTGCGTTAAGCTCGAAATGAAGCGCATCAGTCAAGTGTTCAATGTAAGCAAATAATTTGCAAAATCAATTGAAATAAAAATGAACATTGAAAACAGAGGTATTTTCTTCAATTATATGTGACAGACAATGTTTAAAAACTTGTGGTTTACCAATAAATTTTTTTTTTGTCAGCGTCTCAATATGTGTTCTGGCGTCTTTATTAGTGACTTTTAGGTAAAGTTTTAATTGTGATCCCCTCTTAACCCTTAACCTCTTCAATGCATTGAAGTCTTAAATATATCTGCAAAATATCAAGAACTCATGATTGAACTATACGGAAGAACAAAAGAATGGGAATTCTGTTGCTGCAACCACAGCTGCTCCTGCTGCTCCCCGAATCCACAAAGTCGCGGAAACATGGTCAGCAATCGTAACGAGCAACAATCCCGAAGAGACACCTCGGCAAGTTGCCGAGCGTGTTCGCAAGGAAGTTGCTCCCGCCATCGGTTTCCGTGTGCACGAGGTGCGTGAGCTTAAGCGTGGTGGTGCGATCATCCGCACGCCATCAACAAGTGAGTTCCGGCGTGCGGTCGCCAACCCTAAATTCAAAGAAGTCGGATTAAACATTTTAAAAAATGCTTCACCCAGACCAAAGATTCTTCAAAGATGTTGATAGCAGCATTACACCTAAACAACTTATGGATGGACTCTTTAAAAATCATTACACTAAACATATGTCAAGTGATGCCTTCGAGAAATCTGTATCTATTATCTCGAAGCCCTGGAGTAGTAAAGTTTGACCCACAATCAATGTTCAAATAGAATTGGAGCAAAAGGCCCTGGATATCTTAGAGGACTATGAAAAAATTTACGTAGAATTGTTTGCCTTCCGATGGCGCCGCATGACTCCGATTTATGCATGTTTTAAGTGCGTAGGTTTCGATCATAGGGCGTCGGAATGTAGAATGAAGGAGATTGTTAAGACATTTGAAGACATGCCTTTTTGTTTTGAAAAACTTTAATAAATAAGATTGTAACCACTGTGCAGAGCAATTGAATAAACAGTAACAATGTTTAGCTTCATCCAAGCAAACTGTGGTCGTAGTCGCGCTGCTGCCATTAAACTTGGAGTACGAATGAGAAACACAAGAACACAGTTTGCACTACTACAAGAACCGTACGTTGACCGTGGAGGAAGAATCACCGGATTACCAGCAGGCATGCGAGTCTTCTCCGACCGCCACAGTAAAGCTATAATTATCGTACATGATCAGGAAGTCGTCTGCATGCCTGTCTCCGAGCTTATCACCGAATTTGGCGTATGCGTGAGTGTGTCAGGAAAGCACGGCACGATTTTCCTCACCTCCGTATACTGCCAATTTAACACTGATTTGGAGCCATACCTTTCATATAAGGATGCGGTGCTGCTGCTTGCCAACAGTACGCCTGTCATTTATGGCCTTGATGCGAACGCAGCATCCCCACTGTGGTTCAGCAAGCTTCCTGAGCGCTCTTGGGGCTACCTGACTAGGCAGCGGGATGAACTACTAGCCGACAATCCAGTTGACCACAGTCGAGCCAGTGTCTTAAATGTTCGCAGCAGTATATACCCATTTGATAATCGCCGCGCACGAAGTGATATAGACGTTACCATCGCCAGTGACTCTGCATCTACGTGGGCCACGTACAATTGGAATGTATGCAAGTGGGATTTAAGTGATCACAACATCATTACTGTTGTGATATCACCTAATACGGACAGCACAGTTGGGAGCTATGCTCCTGTGCCCTCTTGGAAACTTCAAAATGCTGACTGGCGGCGTTTTGATGATGAGCTAAGGACTGCATCGATGGAGGTCCCTCTGGAGGAATTTCGTCACATGGCATCAGATGTACAAGTGACCACACTCCGCTCCCTTGTCCATCAAGTAAGTGACACTGTGCTTGGGCGTCGACAACCGCTGGCCAGACGTCGTGTGTGCTGGTGGAATACCACCCTCACTAACGCACGCCGCACGCTCAGAAGAGCCCGGCGAATGCTTCAGCATGCACGTCGCCATCACAGTGACAATGTCAATACACTTGCTTCATATTTCAAATTCACCCGAAAGGAATACGAAGGAAGAGGATTGGAGAAGATATGTCGGTGAACACCAAAATGACCCATGGGGATCTGTTTACAAGATATGCCGTGGCCGTGGCTTGAATCATTCGAGATTGAAGAATGCATCACCAAGGTTAGGAGCAGGCGCTCACCTGGCTTGGATGGCATTACTGGAAATATGGTTAAAGCAACTTGGCGGGCTATACCCGAATATTTTTCAAAATTATATTCGCGCTGCCTGGCAGAAGGATATTTTCCACTTGAGTGGAAGCGCCCACGTGTGGTTGCACTCTTCAAAGGCCTTGACAAGGACAGGAGTGATCCAACGTCCTTTTGGGGCATCTGCCTGCTGCCAGTTTTTGGCAAAGTGCTAGAAGGGATCATGGTGAATCGCCCCGGACGTTGCGTAGAAGATGCCTGGAGGCATGTCGTCAGCAGTGTCGAAGCCAGCTTAACTCGATATGTGCTTGGAGTCTTCATCGACTTCAAAGGTGCATTCGACCATGTCGAATGGGACGCAGCGTTACACCGACTATCGGACCTTGGATGCAGTTAGATTGAGATCTGGATCAGCTTCTTCTCAGATCGAAAAGCTTGCATTATCAACAATGAAGTGAGTATCGATCTTACACGAGGCTGTCCACAGGGGTCCATTAGTGGTCCATTTATTTGGAACATTTTAATGGACGTCCTTCTGCGAAGACTTGAAGCACACTGCACTTTTAGTGCATATGCTGACGATCTGCTGCTACTCATCGAAGGAAACTCCAGATCTCAATTGGAGCTCAAAGGCACCCAACTTATGGAGATAGTTGGAGGATGGGGTATTGAATTAGGCGTGTCTGTCTCAATTACAAAGACAGTGACGATGCTCCTTAAGAGAAATTTGTCGTCTGGAAGACATCCCGCTGTGAGGTTTGCAGGAGCAAATCTCCTGTATGTGACGCAATACCGTTATCTTGGCATCACAGTCGGCGAACGGTTGAATTTTCTCCCACATATTGCATCTCTGCGTGATCGGCTGGCTGGAGTCGTCGGAGCCCTGACCCGTGTGCTACGCGTCGACTGGGGATTCAGTCCACACACACGGCGAAGGATATATGCCGGACTCTAGTTACCTTGTGCATTATTTGGTGCCTTGATATGGTATAAAACAGTGATGAGACTTATCGGTGCTAGAAAATCCCTTAAATCCTGCCACCGGCTCATCCTCTTAGGATGTGTCCCTACATGCCGAACAGTATCTACAGATGCCCTTGAAGTACTTGCTGGAGCTCCACCACTTGACCTTGTGGCAACACGCAATGCAATGCAATTCAAAATTAAACGTGGTTACACTATGGAAGAAGGTGTTTGGTTCTACGGTCAAGATATTTCAACTTTTGATCGTAAAACGAGAAAAACTTTATTGCACGAACATTTACTACGTGAATGGCAACTCCGATGGAATAGCAGTGAACACGGCCGTGTTACATACCGCTTCATCCCTGATGTAAGTCTCGTCTTCTACCGCCCGGATTTCAAATTCACCATGTTGACCAGTTTCCTAATAACTGGTCATGGATCTTTGAATGCTTTTTTGCATGCGCGAAACCACTGAATGCCTATGTGGCCATCCCATACAGGACTGGCAACATGTTTTATGTGCCTGCCCCCTCTATTCAGATGTGCGTGATCTTGAAGGACTTAAAATCCATCAGACACCATCCGGTGACTGGAATGTTGAGGAGACACTATGGACTTCAGTAAGTATGCAAAGCCAAATCAGTTACTGCAGCAGCTATTCGTCCATATACAAACAAGAAATGAACTCAGCATACGTGAAGACAATTAGCCGCGAGAGTCAAAAAAGACCGGAAAATTCGAAACAAACGGTGAACAAAAAAGTCAAACAATAAACAATAATACAATAAAATTCACACTGACATTAAACGGGAATGTTTTCCTTCTGGAAAATAGCTCTGTTAACTTAACGGGAATCCCATGATTTGTGAATTCATTTCTATACGTCTCCAAGAAAAAAACAATAAAAAGTGGAGGAATAGAGATTCCATCTTTATCTTTTGAGCGGACTACAGCTATATTCGACTATTGGACCGGAGCCGAATGTATCGTAAGGAACGAAACACTCCATACTGAGAAAGACAATAGCAGAGCTCATTGGCGGACGAAGCTCCTGCTGCCAACCGTGAGCAGGAGATGAAAAAGCAGGAGAAGTCTACTCAAACTGCTAATGGTCAGGGCCTACTCGCCCTCAGATTTTATACTTTGTTTACATTTTTAACAGCGAACAACTGGCCGCGAATCATGGGCGACAAAGAACAAGAATTAATAATTAGATATAAAAACTAATAAAAGTGAAAAAAAGTGAAAATACAAATTGTGCTAGTGCTAGTGATTTGCTATAATAAATTGCCAAAAGTGAAACATAGGCAGCAAAGAAACTACGGCAGAGACGTAAATTTGTGAAAGCCCGATGCGGGAATTATGGACATTCTGCAACAGCAGGAGCGACCATTTAACTAATCCATGCAGAGCTCAGAGCAATGCGAGAAGTGCAAGCCAAACCAACAATCAACAAAACAACATAGAAGAATGCTCAATTCAAGGATACGAGCACTATCAGGCCCATGGTAGAGGAACAGCTTCGGTTAGATCATCGCTCCCGGTTCGGTCAACACTGGCACATACACCTCTACTTCCTTATGCCAACACAACACTCCAGTTCTCAGCCGTTACCATTCCAACATCAATTGGAGAAGTAGAAATAGCGTCGATCTATTGCCCACCAAACAGTGATCTTTGCGCGCAAGGCATCGCTCAGCTTCTAAGCCGAAGGAGCAGCAAAGCCCTAATTGGAGGTGACTGGAACGGATGACACCCTATTTGGGGAAGCAGTAGATCAAACCAACTGTGAGCCCCAACACGGGCAATGTCCCTCTGCAATAGACTTCGCAGTATACAAAGGCATCTGCGACCGACAACTAAGCATTGAAGACTACTTGGACCATCTGACCATCTGCCGCTAGTCATCACAGTTCATGCGCAGCCACAGCCCTTCCCATCCAGACAACGGCCCCAGCCTGCAGCCCGAACACGGACAGAAAGCCATAAGAGAACACACGAAGCCACCAGACGGCTCAAAGAAGTCCTGTCAGAGCTGCAAAACAGGCGCTAGGACGAGCGGATGCAGCCGGTGCAGAATTCCAGCTCTGGCGATACACGCGCAACATTATTCGTAATTCTAATGTGAGGCAAAGGCAGACCGTATAGATAGCAAAGTACTTAGGGCTCTGCCAAGCTTAACCATTGACTTTTTCGTAGTGCTGTGCAACGCTGGAAACGTGCTGAAACAGTTATGATTCCAAAACCTGGCACACCCGAAAGTGAAATTACTTCCTAGAGACCAATCAGCTTGCTACCGGTACTCTCCAAAATATTCGAAAGAATAGTGATGCGTAGATTGCTGAACGAACTGAGAGAGAGCAAAGCTATACCGAATCACAAATTTGGTTTTAGAAGACAGTACGGCAACGGGAATGTTTTCCTTCTGGAAAATAGCTCTGTTAACTTAACGGGAATCCCATGATTTGTGAATTCATTTCTATACGTCTCCAAGAAAAAAACAATAAAAAGTGGAGGAATAGAGATTCCATCTTTATCTTTTGAGCGGACTACAGCTATATTCGACTATTGGACCGGAGCGGATGGTTCGTAAGGAACGAGACAATTAGCACAATTCAAACCGAAATAAATGATTCAACTTTGATGTCAATGAAGAATCTATGCAAATTATAGCAAATTAAATACTGAATTCAAAATTTAAAAAATATATATACCGAAATATATATACGAATCTATGCAAAGTATAACACATTAAATACTGAATTCAAAATACAACAACAACAAAAAATACTTCTGTTGTACGAAATACATATAAGAATATAGCTACAATTATATTTATATAAATTGCAATGCGTTATCAAAATACTTTTGTCTTCCATTGTACGATATGAGCCAATGCACTCATGCTCTCATTGCTATCAAGAGACTTAATTATTTTCGGTTCCACTTTGTTAAAGAAGTATGCAATGTCAAAATACTATTCCCCAGCGAAAGGATGATAACTCGGCGTGATATAAACCAAATCGCTTCTGTACAAAGTAACTAAAACATTAAAAAAAAAAACTTTTCTTCTAATTTAAATTTCGACGAATAAAAATAAAAACACAGTCAAAAAGAAAGTAAACAAAATTCTTTTAAATTAAATTTCTACGACGAATAAAAATAAAAAAGCACATATATTGTGCAAATTGTTATTCAACTTCAACAGCAGGCATTTGTTCTTAAGCACGACGTGCAAGCATCGGCCGCCGCACTAGACATGCAAGACAGCAACGGCGAAGAAGGACTAAATATAATAAGAGAATATGACCGATTGAGATATCGAGTGAGCAGAGGAAGATCATTGGCATCATACAATCGCTTGGCATTCCAATATGATCCCAGAGTGGTGGCAGGCGGAGTATTCTGCTTTAAGACGTTCATGTTCCATGCTGGATATCACTCTGGCATAACTTAGCACTATATTACGATTCCTTTTCAAACGCTTGCTACCTTTGCACAACATCCTAAAAAGGTACAAAGAAATCCGGACCGGTCCGGACGCATGCGGTCGTCTGTATCTATCAGAAATTCCTGATAGGTGAGAAGTAGGCGCTGGACGGACAAGACAATTGCGACAGTCCGGTTAAAAAAAAAATAGCCAAATGCCTCGTCATCTAATTAGTGACGCGCATGAATGGATTAACGGGATTCCTACTGTCGCTATCTACTCAGTAGGCTTTTGATAGCTTATTAGAACACATTTGTTTTTCTAAAAAACGCGTTTTTACCACTGTCTGCAAACTTCTTTTAACGGTTTACGAGTTTCCAATAACTCATAATTCGATAAAGTTGCGGTAGCATTAAAGTGATGATCATCATTATGACTGATATTGACCTTGACAATATCAGCGAAATGAGCAGTGGAAGTGATGTATATGTGCCACGTACCAGATCTGCAATACGAAGAAAAGGCACTAGAAAAACAATAATAACTAAAGATGGCAAAACAGTGAAGAAGGATCCCCTCCAACAAAAATACGTATCGGAAATAAGGAGAATAACTCAAATGCTGTCTCACCTATTTACAAGGATATCAATGTTATTTCTGATGAAGACACCGCTATCCTTGATGATGACTCTGTTGTTCTTGCTTCTGCTATCTCCGCTGCTCCTGCTACCACCGCTGCTCCTGCTCCCCATGTTCTTGGTTCTTCAGAATCATTAAGTGCTAGCCTTTTTATACAACGTGTACAGGCGATTGACAAAAAATTAAGGGATGTTGTGATTTGCAATGATGTACCATGTGAAGTTGCCATTGAAGTCTTAAATATATCTGCAAAATATCAAGAACTCATGATTGAACTATACGGAAGAACAAAGGAATTGGAAACACTCCAACGTGTTCGCCCTCAAATTGCCACTCAAGTTACCCAGACCAAAGATTTTAGTTAAGGATGTTGATAGCAGCATTACACCTAAACAACTTATGGATGGACTCTTTAAAAATCATTACACTAAAAATATGTCAAGTGATGCCTTCGAGAAATCTGTATCTATTATCTCGGCGCCCTGGAGTAGTGAAATTGGACCCACAATTGGAGCAAAAGGCTCTAGATATTTTAGAAGACTATGAAAAAATGTACGTAGAATGGTTTGCTTTCCGGTGGCGTCCCAAGACTCCAAGCTATGCTTGTTTTAGATGCGTAGGTTTCGATCATAGGGCGTCGGAATGTAGAATGAAGGAAATACTGTGCCGTCAATGTGGACAGGAAGGACACCGCGCATCGAGTTGAGTTCTCAGTGAGAGTTATCAGACTTTTTTTTCTTATTTAAATTGATTTTATTGAAGTTCACATAATCGCTGTGTTAATTATGGCAAGCGTTGTCATATTCCTATGCAAGGTTTGATCCGTGTTTTACTGTGCTTTTGGTAAATTGCTTTTTAATTTTGAAGTTTCGTTCTGTGCAAGTTTACTCTCTTGTAATGGTCGGTACAAAAATATATTTAAAAAAATAAAGAAATAGGCTAAATAAAGACAATATGAACGAAATAAATAAAACGTAAAATTACACTGTTCCAGCATATCACAGGGTATCAATATAGAACACAACAACTACGTAACAACTACACTCATGAACAAAAGCAATTAATATACACTCTCGCTGTTTGTTGTTGCACTTGCTCTCTCAGTATATTTACATTCTCTCTGTCTCCGAAGATCTAACCGATGAAATGCAAACTTGCGTTAAGCTCGAAATGAAGCGCATCAGTCAAGTGTTCAATGTAAGCAAATAATTTGCAAAATCAATTGAAATAAAAATGAACATTGAAAACAGAGGTATTTTCTTCAATTATATGTGACAGACAATGTTTAAAAACTTGTGGTTTACCAATAAATTTTTTTTTTGTCAGCGTCTCAATATGTGTTCTGGCGTCTTTATTAGTGACTTTTAGGTAAAGTTTTAATTGTGATCCCCTCTTAACCCTTAACCTCTTCAATGCATTGAAGTCTTAAATATATCTGCAAAATATCAAGAACTCATGATTGAACTATACGGAAGAACAAAAGAATGGGAATTCTGTTGCTGCAACCACAGCTGCTCCTGCTGCTCCCCGAATCCACAAAGTCGCGGAAACATGGTCAGCAATCGTAACGAGCAACAATCCCGAAGAGACACCTCGGCAAGTTGCCGAGCGTGTTCGCAAGGAAGTTGCTCCCGCCATCGGTTTCCGTGTGCACGAGGTGCGTGAGCTTAAGCGTGGTGGTGCGATCATCCGCACGCCATCAACAAGTGAGTTCCGGCGTGCGGTCGCCAACCCTAAATTCAAAGTCAAGTGATGCCTTCGAGAAATCTGTATCTATTATGTCGAAGCCCTGGAGTAGTAAAGTTTGACCCACAATCAATGTTCAAATAGAATTGGAGCAAAAGGCCCTGGATATCTTAGAGGACTATGAAAAAATTTACGTAGAATTGTTTGCCTTCCGATGGCGCCGCATGACTCCGATTTATGCATGTTTTAAGTGCGTAGGTTTCGATCATAGGGCGTCGGAATGTAGAATGAAGGAGATTGTTAAGACATTTGAAGACATGCCTTTTTGTTTTGAAAAACTTTAATAAATAAGATTGTAACCACTGTGCAGAGCAATTGAATAAACAGTAACAATGTTTAGCTTCATCCAAGCAAACTGTGGTCGTAGTCGCGCTGCTGCCATTAAACTTGGAGTACGAATGAGAAACACAAGAACACAGTTTGCACTACTACAAGAACCGTACGTTGACCGTGGAGGAAGAATCACCGGATTACCAGCAGGCATGCGAGTCTTCTCCGACCGCCACAGTAAAGCTATAATTATCGTACATGATCAGGAAGTCGTCTGCATGCCTGTCTCCGAGCTTATCACCGAATTTGGCGTATGCGTGAGTGTGTCAGGAAAGCACGGCACGATTTTCCTCACCTCCGTATACTGCCAATTTAACACTGATTTGGAGCCATACCTTTCATATAAGGATGCGGTGCTGCTGCTTGCCAACAGTACGCCTGTCATTTATGGCCTTGATGCGAACGCAGCATCCCCACTGTGGTTCAGCAAGCTTCCTGAGCGCTCTTGGGGCTACCTGACTAGGCAGCGGGATGAACTACTAGCCGACAATCCAGTTGACCACAGTCGAGCCAGTGTCTTAAATGTTCGCAGCAGTATATACCCATTTGATAATCGCCGCGCACGAAGTGATATAGACGTTACCATCGCCAGTGACTCTGCATCTACGTGGGCCACGTACAATTGGAATGTATGCAAGTGGGATTTAAGTGATCACAACATCATTACTGTTGTGATATCACCTAATACGGACAGCACAGTTGGGAGCTATGCTCCTGTGCCCTCTTGGAAACTTCAAAATGCTGACTGGCGGCGTTTTGATGATGAGCTAAGGACTGCATCGATGGAGGTCCCTCTGGAGGAATTTCGTCACATGGCATCAGATGTACAAGTGACCACACTCCGCTCCCTTGTCCATCAAGTAAGTGACACTGTGCTTGGGCGTCGACAACCGCTGGCCAGACGTCGTGTGTGCTGGTGGAATACCACCCTCACTAACGCACGCCGCACGCTCAGAAGAGCCCGGCGAATGCTTCAGCATGCACGTCGCCATCACAGTGACAATGTCAATACACTTGCTTCATATTTCAAATTCACCCGAAAGGAATACGAAGGAAGAGGATTGGAGAAGATATGTCGGTGAACACCAAAATGACCCATGGGGATCTGTTTACAAGATATGCCGTGGCCGTGGCTTGAATCATTCGAGATTGAAGAATGCATCACCAAGGTTAGGAGCAGGCGCTCACCTGGCTTGGATGGCATTACTGGAAATATGGTTAAAGCAACTTGGCGGGCTATACCCGAATATTTTTCAAAATTATATTCGCGCTGCCTGGCAGAAGGATATTTTCCACTTGAGTGGAAGCGCCCACGTGTGGTTGCACTCTTCAAAGGCCTTGACAAGGACAGGAGTGATCCAACGTCCTTTTGGGGCATCTGCCTGCTGCCAGTTTTTGGCAAAGTGCTAGAAGGGATCATGGTGAATCGCCCCGGACGTTGCGTAGAAGATGCCTGGAGGCATGTCGTCAGCAGTGTCGAAGCCAGCTTAACTCGATATGTGCTTGGAGTCTTCATCGACTTCAAAGGTGCATTCGACCATGTCGAATGGGACGCAGCGTTACACCGACTATCGGACCTTGGATGCAGTTAGATTGAGATCTGGATCAGCTTCTTCTCAGATCGAAAAGCTTGCATTATCAACAATGAAGTGAGCATCGATCTTACACGAGGCTGTCCACAGGGGTCCATTAGTGGTCCATTTATTTGGAACATTTTAATGGACGTCCTTCTGCGAAGACTTGAAGCACACTGCACTTTTAGTGCATATGCTGACGATCTGCTGCTACTCATCGAAGGAAACTCCAGATCTCAATTGGAGCTCAAAGGCACCCAACTTATGGAGATAGTTGGAGGATGGGGTATTGAATTAGGCGTGTCTGTCTCAATTACAAAGACAGTGACGATGCTCCTTAAGAGAAATTTGTCGTCTGGAAGACATCCCGCTGTGAGGTTTGCAGGAGCAAATCTCCTGTATGTGACGCAATACCGTTATCTTGGCATCACAGTCGGCGAACGGTTGAATTTTCTCCCACATATTGCATCTCTGCGTGATCGGCTGGCTGGAGTCGTCGGAGCCCTGACCCGTGTGCTACGCGTCGACTGGGGATTCAGTCCACACACACGGCGAAGGATATATGCCGGACTCATGTTACCTTGTGCATTATTTGGTGCCTTGATATGGTATAAAACAGTGATGAGACTTATCGGTGCTAGAAAATCCCTTAAATCCTGCCACCGGCTCATCCTCTTAGGATGTGTCCCTACATGCCGAACAGTATCTACAGATGCCCTTGAAGTACTTGCTGGAGCTCCACCACTTGACCTTGTGGCAACACGCAATGCAATGCAATTCAAAATTAAACGTGGTTACACTATGGAAGAAGGTGATTGGTTCTACGGTCAAGATATTTCAACTTTTGATCGTAAAACGAGAAAAACTTTATTGCACGAACATTTACTACGTGAATGGCAACTCCGATGGAATAGCAGTGAACACGGCCGTGTTACATACCGCTTCATCCCTGATGTAAGTCTCGTCTTCTACCGCCCGGATTTCAAATTCACCATGTTGACCAGTTTCCTAATAACTGGTCATGGATCTTTGAATGCTTTTTTGCATGCGCGAAACCACTGAATGCCTATGTGGCCATCCCATACAGGACTGGCAACATGTTTTATGTGCCTGCCCCCTCTATTCAGATGTGCGTGATCTTGAAGGACTTAAAATCCATCAGACACCATCCGGTGACTGGAATGTTGAGGAGACACTATGGACTTCAGTAAGTATGCAAAGCCAAATCAGTTACTGCAGCAGCTATTCGTCCATATACAAACAAGAAATGAACTCAGCATACGTGAAGACAATTAGCCGCGAGAGTCAAAAAAGACCGGAAAATTCGAAACAAACGGTGAACAAAAAAGTCAAACAATAAACAATAATACAATAAAATTCACACTGACATTAAACGGGAATGTTTTCCTTCTGGAAAATAGCTCTGTTAACTTAACGGGAATCCCATGATTTGTGAATTCATTTCTATACGTCTCCAAGAAAAAAACAATAAAAAGTGGAGGAATAGAGATTCCATCTTTATCTTTTGAGCGGACTACAGCTATATTCGACTATTGGACCGGAGCCGAATGTATCGTAAGGAACGAAACACTCCATACTGAGAAAGACAATAGCAGAGCTCATTGGCGGACGAAGCTCCTGCTGCCAACCGTGAGCAGGAGATGAAAAAGCAGGAGAAGTCTACTCAAACTGCTAATGGTCAGGGCCTACTCGCCCTCAGATTTTATACTTTGTTTACATTTTTAACAGCGAACAACTGGCCGCGAATCATGGGCGACAAAGAACAAGAATTAATAATTAGATATAAAAACTAATAAAAGTGAAAAAAAGTGAAAATACAAATTGTGCTAGTGCTAGTGATTTCCTATAATAAATTGCCAAAAGTGAAACATAGGCAGCAAAGAAACTACGGCAGAGACGTAAATTTGTGAAAGCCCGATGCGGGAATTATGGACATTCTGCAACAGCAGGAGCGACCATTTAACTAATCCATGCAGAGCTCAGAGCAATGCGAGAAGTGCAAGCCAAACCAACAATCAACAAAACAACATAGAAGAATGCTCAATTCAAGGATACGAGCACTATCAGGCCCATGGTAGAGGAACAGCTTCGGTTAGATCATCGCTCCCGGTTCGGTCAACACTGGCACATACACCTCTACTTCCTTATGCCAACACAACACTCCAGTTCTCAGCCGTTACCATTCCAACATCAATTGGAGAAGTAGAAATAGCGTCGATCTATTGCCCACCAAACAGTGATCTTTGCGCGCAAGGCATCGCTCAGCTTCTAAGCCGAAGGAGCAGCAAAGCCCTAATTGGAGGTGACTGGAACGGATGACACCCTATTTGGGGAAGCAGTAGATCAAACCAACTGTGAGCCCCAACACGGGCAATGTCCCTCTGCAATAGACTTCGCAGTATACAAAGGCATCTGCGACCGACAACTAAGCATTGAAGACTACTTGGACCATCTGACCATCTGCCGCTAGTCGTCACAGTTCATGCGCAGCCACAGCCCTTCCCATCCAGACAACGGCCCCAGCCTGCAGCCCGAACACGGACAGAAAGCCATAAGAGAACATACGAAGCCACCAGACGGCTCAAAGAAGTCCGGCCCGAGCTGCAAAACAGGCGCTGGGACGAGCGGATGCAGCCGGTGCAGAATTTCAGCTCTGGCGATACACGCGCAACATTATTCGTAATTCTAATGTGAGGCAAAGGCAGACCGTATAGATAGCAAAGTACTTAGGGCTCTGCCAAGCTTAACCATTGACTTTTTCGTAGTGCTGTGCAACGCTGGAAACGTGCTGAAACAGTTATGATTCCAAAACCTGGCACACCCGAAAGTGAAATTACTTCCTAGAGACCAATCAGCTTGCTACCGGTACTCTCCAAAATATTCGAAAGAATAGTGATGCGTAGATTGCTGAACGAACTGAGAGAGAGCAAAGCTATACCGAATCACAAATTTGGTTTTAGAAGACAGTACGGCAACGGGAATGTTTTCCTTCTGGAAAATAGCTCTGTTAACTTAACGGGAATCCCATGATTTGTGAATTCATTTCTATACGTCTCCAAGAAAAAAACAATAAAAAGTGGAGGAATAGAGATTCCATCTTTATCTTTTGAGCGGACTACAGCTATATTCGACTATTGGACCGGAGCGGATGGTTCGTAAGGAACGAGACAATTAGCACAATTCAAACCGAAATAAATGATTCAACTTTGATGTCAATGAAGAATCTATGCAAATTATAGCAAATTAAATACTGAATTCAAAATTTAAAAAATATATATACCGAAATATATATACGAATCTATGCAAAGTATAACACATTAAATACTGAATTCAAAATACAACAACAACAAAAAATACTTCTGTTGTACGAAATACATATAAGAATATAGCTACAATTATATTTATATAAATTGCAATGCGTTATCAAAATACTTTTGTCTTCCATTGTACGATATGAGCCAATGCACTCATGCTCTCATTGCTATCAAGAGACTTAATTATTTTCGGTTCCACTTTGTTAAAGAAGTATGCAATGTCAAAATACTATTCCCCAGCGAAAGGATGATAACTCGGCGTGATATAAACCAAATCGCTTCTGTACAAAGTAACTAAAACATTAAAAAAAAAACTTTTCTTCTAATTTAAATTTCGACGAATAAAAATAAAAACACAGTCAAAAAGAAAGTAAACAAAATTCTTTTAAATTAAATTTCTACGACGAATAAAAATAAAAAAGCACATATATTGTGCAAATTGTTATTCAACTTCAACAGCAGGCATTTGTTCTTAAGCACGACGTGCAAGCATCGGCCGCCGCACTAGACATGCAAGACAGCAACGGCGAAGAAGGACTAAATATAATAAGAGAATATGACCGATTGAGATATCGAGTGAGCAGAGGAAGATCATTGGCATCATACAATCGCTTGGCATTCCAATATGATCCCAGAGTGGTGGCAGGCGGAGTATTCTGCTTTAAGACGTTCATGTTCCATGCTGGATATCACTCTGGCATAACTTAGCACTATATTACGATTCCTTTTCAAACGCTTGCTACCTTTGCACAACATCCTAAAAAGGTACAAAGAAATCCGGACCGGTCCGGACGCATGCGGTCGTCTGTATCTATCAGAAATTCCTGATAGGTGAGAAGTAGGCGCTGGACGGACAAGACAATTGCGACAGTCCGGTTAAAAAAAAAAATAGCCAAATGCCTCGTCATCTAATTAGTGACGCGCATGAATGGATTAACGGGATTCCTACTGTCGCTATCTACTCAGTAGGCTTTTGATAGCTTATTAGAACACATTTGTTTTTCTAAAAAACGCGTTTTTACCACTGTCTGCAAACTTCTTTTAACGGTTTACGAGTTTCCAATAACTCATAATTCGATAAAGTTGCGGTAGCATTAAAGTGATGATCATCATTATGACTGATATTGACCTTGACAATATCAGCGAAATGAGCAGTGGAAGTGATGTATATGTGCCACGTACCAGATCTGCAATACGAAGAAAAGGCACTAGAAAAACAATAATAACTAAAGATGGCAAAACAGTGAAGAAGGATCCCCTCCAACAAAAATACGTATCGGAAATAAGGAGAATAACTCAAATGCTGTCTCACCTATTTACAAGGATATCAATGTTATTTCTGATGAAGACACCGCTATCCTTGATGATGACTCTGTTGTTCTTGCTTCTGCTATCTCCGCTGCTCCTGCTACCACCGCTGCTCCTGCTCCCCATGTTCTTGGTTTTTCAGAATCATTAAGTGCTAGCCTTTTTATACAACGTGTACAGGCGATTGACAAAAAATTAAGGGATGTTGTGATTTGCAATGATGTACCATGTGAAGTTGCCATTGAAGTCTTAAATATATCTGCAAAATATCAAGAACTCATGATTGAACTATACGGAAGAACAAAGGAATTGGAAACACTCCAACGTGTTCGCCCTCAAATTGCCACTCAAGTTACCCAGACCAAAGATTTTAGTTAAGGATGTTGATAGCAGCATTACACCTAAACAACTTATGGATGGACTCTTTAAAAATCATTACACTAAAAATATGTCAAGTGATGCCTTCGAGAAATCTGTATCTATTATCTCGGCGCCCTGGAGTAGTGAAATTGGACCCACAATTGGAGCAAAAGGCTCTAGATATTTTAGAAGACTATGAAAAAATGTACGTAGAATGGTTTGCTTTCCGGTGGCGTCCCAAGACTCCAAGCTATGCTTGTTTTAGATGCGTAGGTTTCGATCATAGGGCGTCGGAATGTAGAATGAAGGAAATACTGTGCCGTCAATGTGGACAGGAAGGACACCGCGCATCGAGTTGAGTTCTCAGTGAGAGTTATCAGACTTTTTTTTCTTATTTAAATTGATTTTATTGAAGTTCACATAATCGCTGTGTTAATTATGGCAAGCGTTGTCATATTCCTATGCAAGGTTTGATCCGTGTTTTACTGTGCTTTTGGTAAATTGCTTTTTAATTTTGAAGTTTCGTTCTGTGCAAGTTTACTCTCTTGTAATGGTCGGTACAAAAATATTTTTAAAAAAATAAAGAAATAGGCTAAATAAAGACAATATGAACGAAATAAATAAAACGTAAAATTACACTGTTCCAGCATATCACAGGGTATCAATATAGAACACAACAACTACGTAACAACTACACTCATGAACAAAAGCAATTAATATACACTCTCGCTGTTTGTTGTTGCACTTGCTCTCTCAGTATATTTACATTCCCTCTGTCTCCGAAGATCTAACCGATGAAATGCAAACTTGCGTTAAGCTCGAAATGAAGCGCATCAGTCAAGTGTTCAATGTAAGCAAATAATTTGCAAAATCAATTGAAATAAAAATGAACATTGAAAACAGAGGTATTTTCTTCAATTATATGTGACAGACAATGTTTAAAAACTTGTGGTTTACCAATAAATTTTTTTTTGTCAGCGTCTCAATATGTGTTCTGGCGTCTTTATTAGTGACTTTTAGGTAAAGTTTTAATTGTGATCCCCTCTTAACCCTTAACCTCTTCAATGCATTGAAGTCTTAAATATATCTGCAAAATATCAAGAACTCATGATTGAACTATACGGAAGAACAAAAGAATGGGAATTCTGTTGCTGCAACCACAGCTGCTCCTGCTGCTCCCCGAATCCACAAAGTCGCGGAAACATGGTCAGCAATCGTAACGAGCAACAATCCCGAAGAGACACCTCGGCAAGTTGCCGAGCGTGTTCGCAAGGAAGTTGCTCCCGCCATCGGTTTCCGTGTGCACGAGGTGCGTGAGCTTAAGCGTGGTGGTGCGATCATCCGCACGCCATCAACAAGTGAGTTCCGGCGTGCGGTCGCCAACCCTAAATTCAAAGTCAAGTGATGCCTTCGAGAAATCTGTATCTATTATCTCGAAGCCCTGGAGTAGTAAAGTTTGACCCACAATCAATGTTCAAATAGAATTGGAGCAAAAGGCCCTGGATATCTTAGAGGACTATGAAAAAATTTACGTAGAATTGTTTGCCTTCCGATGGCGCCGCATGACTCCGATTTATGCATGTTTTAAGTGCGTAGGTTTCGATCATAGGGCGTCGGAATGTAGAATGAAGGAGATTGTTAAGACATTTGAAGACATGCCTTTTTGTTTTGAAAAACTTTAATAAATAAGATTGTAACCACTGTGCAGAGCAATTGAATAAACAGTAACAATGTTTAGCTTCATCCAAGCAAACTGTGGTCGTAGTCGCGCTGCTGCCATTAAACTTGGAGTACGAATGAGAAACACAAGAACACAGTTTGCACTACTACAAGAACCGTACGTTGACCGTGGAGGAAGAATCACCGGATTACCAGCAGGCATGCGAGTCTTCTCCGACCGCCACAGTAAAGCTATAATTATCGTACATGATCAGGAAGTCGTCTGCATGCCTGTCTCCGAGCTTATCACCGAATTTGGCGTATGCGTGAGTGTGTCAGGAAAGCACGGCACGATTTTCCTCACCTCCGTATACTGCCAATTTAACACTGATTTGGAGCCATACCTTTCATATAAGGATGCGGTGCTGCTGCTTGCCAACAGTACGCCTGTCATTTATGGCCTTGATGCGAACGCAGCATCCCCACTGTGGTTCAGCAAGCTTCCTGAGCGCTCTTGGGGCTACCTGACTAGGCAGCGGGATGAACTACTAGCCGACAATCCAGTTGACCACAGTCGAGCCAGTGTCTTAAATGTTCGCAGCAGTATATACCCATTTGATAATCGCCGCGCACGAAGTGATATAGACGTTACCATCGCCAGTGACTCTGCATCTACGTGGGCCACGTACAATTGGAATGTATGCAAGTGGGATTTAAGTGATCACAACATCATTACTGTTGTGATATCACCTAATACGGACAGCACAGTTGGGAGCTATGCTCCTGTGCCCTCTTGGAAACTTCAAAATGCTGACTGGCGGCGTTTTGATGATGAGCTAAGGACTGCATCGATGGAGGTCCCTCTGGAGGAATTTCGTCACATGGCATCAGATGTACAAGTGACCACACTCCGCTCCCTTGTCCATCAAGTAAGTGACACTGTGCTTGGGCGTCGACAACCGCTGGCCAGACGTCGTGTGTGCTGGTGGAATACCACCCTCACTAACGCACGCCGCACGCTCAGAAGAGCCCGGCGAATGCTTCAGCATGCACGTCGCCATCACAGTGACAATGTCAATACACTTGCTTCATATTTCAAATTCACCCGAAAGGAATACGAAGGAAGAGGATTGGAGAAGATATGTCGGTGAACACCAAAATGACCCATGGGGATCTGTTTACAAGATATGCCGTGGCCGTGGCTTGAATCATTCGAGATTGAAGAATGCATCACCAAGGTTAGGAGCAGGCGCTCACCTGGCTTGGATGGCATTACTGGAAATATGGTTAAAGCAACTTGGCGGGCTATACCCGAATATTTTTCAAAATTATATTCGCGCTGCCTGGCAGAAGGATATTTTCCACTTGAGTGGAAGCGCCCACGTGTGGTTGCACTCTTCAAAGGCCTTGACAAGGACAGGAGTGATCCAACGTCCTTTTGGGGCATCTGCCTGCTGCCAGTTTTTGGCAAAGTGCTAGAAGGGATCATGGTGAATCGAGTGAAGGAGATAGCAATTCGGTTTTCGCCCCGGACGTTGCGTAGAAGATGCCTGGAGGCATGTTGTCAACAGTGTCAAAGCCAGCTTAACTCGATATCTGCTTGGAGTCTTCATCGACTTCAAAGGTGCATTCGACCATGTCGAATGGGACGCAGCGTTACACCGACTATCGGACCTTGGATGCAGTTAGATTGAGATCTGGAGCAGCTTCTTCTCAGATCGAAAAGCTTGCATTATCAACAATGAAGTGAGTATCGATCTTACACGAGGCTGTCCACAGGGGTCCATTAGTGGTCCATTTATTTGGAACATTTTAATGGACGTCCTTCTGCGAAGACTTGAAGCACACTGCACTTTTAGTGCATATGCTGACGATCTGCTGCTACTCATCGAAGGAAACTCCAGATCTCAATTGGAGCTCAAAGGCACCCAACTTATGGAGATAGTTGGAGGATGGGGTATTGAATTAGGCGTGTCTGTCTCAATTACAAAGACAGTGACGATGCTCCTTAAGAGAAATTTGTTGTCTGGAAGACATCCCGCTGTGAGGTTTGCAGGAGCAAATCTCCTGTATGTGACGCAATACCGTTATCTTGGCATCACAGTCGGCGAACGGTTGAATTTTCTCCCGCATATTGCATCTTTACGTGATCGGCTGGCTGGAGTCGTCGGAGCCCTGACCCGTGTGCTACGCGTCGACTGGGAATTCAGTCCACACACACGGCGAAGGATATATGCCGGACTCATGTTACCTTGTGCATTATTTGGTGCCTTGATATGGTATAAAACAGTGATGAGACTTATCGGTGCTAGAAAATCCCTTAAATCCTGCCACCGGCTCATCCTCTTAGGATGTGTCCCTACATGCCGAACAGTATCTACAGATGCCCTTGAAGTACTTGCTGGAGCTCCACCACTTGACCTTGTGGCAACACGCAATGCAATGCAATTCAAAATTAAACGTGGTTACACTATGGAAGAAGGTGTTTGGTTCTACGGTCAAGATATTTCAACTTTTGATCGTAAAACGAGAAAAACTTTATTGCACGAACACTTACCACGTGAATGGCAACTCCGATGGAATAGCAGTGAACACGGCCGTGTTACATACCGCTTCATCCCTGATGTAAGTCTCGTCTTCTACCGCCCGGATTTCAAATTCACCATGTTGACCAGTTTCCTAATAACTGGTCATGGATCTTTGAATGCTTTTTTGCATGCGCGAAACCACTGAATGCCTATGTGGCCATCCCATACAGGACTGGCAACATGTTTTATGTGCCTGCCCCCTCTATTCAGATGTGCGTGATCTTGAAGGACTTAAAATCCATCAGACACCATCCGGTGACTGGAATGTTGAGGAGACACTATGGACTTCAGTAAGTATGCAAAGCCAAATCAGTTACTGCAGCAGCTATTCGTCCATATACAAACAAGAAATGAACTCAGCATACGAGAAGACAATTAGCCGCGAGAGTCAAAAAAGCCCGGAAAATTCGAAACAAACGGTGAACAAAAAAGTCAAACAATAAACAATAATACAATAAAATTCACACTGACATTAAACGGGAATGTTTTCCTTCTGGAAAATAGCTCTGTTAACTTAACGGGAATCCCATAATTTGTGAATTCATTTCTATACGTCTCCAAGAAAAAAACAATAAAAAGTGGAGGAATAGAGATTCCATCTTTATCTTTTGAGCGGACTACAGCTATATTCGACTATTGGACCGGAGCCGAATGTATCGTAAGGAACGAAACACTCCATACTGAGAAAGACAATAGCAGAGCTCATTGGCGGACGAAGCTCCTGCTGCCAACCGTGAGCAGGAGATGAAAAAGCAGGAGATGAAAAAGCAGGAGAAGTCTACTCAAACTGCTAATGGTCAGGGCCTATTCGCCCTCAGATTTTATACTTTGTTTACATTTTTAACAGCGAACAACTGGCCACGAATCATGGGCGACAAAGAACAAGAATTAATAATTAGATATAAAAACTAATAAAAGTGAAAAAAAGTGAAAATACAAATTGTGCTAGTGCTAGTGATTTCCTATAATAAATTGCCAAAAGTGAAACATAGGCAGCAAAGAAACTACGGCAGAGACGTAAATTTGTGAAAGCCCGATGCGGGAATTATGGACATTCTGCAACAGCAGGAGCGACCATTTAACTAATCCATGCAGAGCTCAGAGCAATGCGAGAAGTGCAAGCCAAACCAACAATCAACAAAACAACATAGAAGAATGCTCAATTCAAGGATACGAGCACTATCAGGCCCATGGTAGAGGAACAGCTTCGGTTAGATCATCGCTCCCGGTTCGGTCAACACTGGCACATACACCTCTACTTCCTTATGCCAACACAACACTCCAGTTCTCAGCCGTTACCATTCCAACATCAATTGGAGAAGTAGAAATAGCGTCGATCTATTGCCCACCAAACAGTGATCTTTGCGCGCAAGGCATCGCTCAGCTTCTAAGCCGAAGGAGCAGCAAAGCCCTAATTGGAGGTGACTGGAACGGATGACACCCTATTTGGGGAAGCAGTAGATCAAACCAACTGTGAGCCCCAACACGGGCAATGTCCCTCTGCAATAGACTTCGCAGTATACAAAGGCATCTGCGACCGACAACTAAGCATTGAAGACTACTTGGACCATCTGACCATCTGCCGCTAGTCATCACAGTTCATGCGCAGCCACAGCCCTTCCCATCCAGACAACGGCCCCAGCCTGCAGCCCGAACACGGACAGAAAGCCATAAGAGAACACACGAAGCCACCAGACGGCTCAAAGAAGTCCTGTCAGAGCTGCAAAACAGGCGCTAGGACGAGCGGATGCAGCCGGTGCAGAATTCCAGCTCTGGCGATACACGCGCAACATTATTCGTAATTCTAATGTGAGGCAAAGGCAGACCGTATAGATAGCAAAGTACTTAGGGCTCTGCCAAGCTTAACCATTGACTTTTTCGTAGTGCTGTGCAACGCTGGAAACGTGCTGAAACAGTTATGATTCCAAAACCTGGCACACCCGAAAGTGAAATTACTTCCTAGAGACCAATCAGCTTGCTACCGGTACTCTCCAAAATATTCGAAAGAATAGTGATGCGTAGATTGCTGAACGAACTGAGAGAGAGCAAAGCTATACCGAATCACAAATTTGGTTTTAGAAGACAGTACGGCAACGGGAATGTTTTCCTTCTGGAAAATAGCTCTGTTAACTTAACGGGAATCCCATGATTTGTGAATTCATTTATATACGTCTCCAAGAAAAAAACAATAAAAAGTGGAGGAATAGAGATTCCATCTTTATCTTTTGAGCGGACTACAGCTATATTCGACTATTGGACCGGAGCGGATGGTTCGTAAGGAACGAGACAATTAGCACAATTCAAACCGAAATAAATGATTCAACTTTGATGTCAATGAAGAATCTATGCAAATTATAGCAAATTAAATACTGAATTCAAAATTTAAAAAATATATATACCGAAATATATATACGAATCTATGCAAAGTATAACACATTAAATACTGAATTCAAAATACAACAACAACAAAAAATACTTCTGTTGTACGAAATACATATAAGAATATAGCTACAATTATATTTATATAAATTGCAATGCGTTATCAAAATACTTTTGTCTTCCATTGTACGATATGAGCCAATGCACTCATGCTCTCATTGCTATCAAGAGACTTAATTATTTTCGGTTCCACTTTGTTAAAGAAGTATGCAATGTCAAAATACTATTCCCCAGCGAAAGGATGATAACTCGGCGTGATATAAACCAAATCGCTTCTGTACAAAGTAACTAAAACATTAAAAAAAAAACTTTTCTTCTAATTTAAATTTCGACGAATAAAAATAAAAACACAGTCAAAAAGAAAGTAAACAAAATTCTTTTAAATTAAATTTCTACGACGAATAAAAATAAAAAAGCACATATATTGTGCAAATTGTTATTCAACTTCAACAGCAGGCATTTGTTCTTAAGCACGACGTGCAAGCATCGGCCGCCGCACTAGACATGCAAGACAGCAACGGCGAAGAAGGACTAAATATAATAAGAGAATATGACCGATTGAGATATCGAGTGAGCAGAGGAAGATCATTGGCATCATACAATCGCTTGGCATTCCAATATGATCCCAGAGTGGTGGCAGGCGGAGTATTCTGCTTTAAGACGTTCATGTTCCATGCTGGATATCACTCTGGCATAACTTAGCACTATATTACGATTCCTTTTCAAACGCTTGCTACCTTTGCACAACATCCTAAAAAGGTACAAAGAAATCCGGACCGGTCCGGACGCATGCGGTCGTCTGTATCTATCAGAAATTCCTGATAGGTGAGAAGTAGGCGCTGGACGGACAAGACAATTGCGACAGTCCGGTTAAAAAAAAAATAGCCAAATGCCTCGTCATCTAATTAGTGACGCGCATGAATGGATTAACGGGATTCCTACTGTCGCTATCTACTCAGTAGGCTTTTGATAGCTTATTAGAACACATTTGTTTTTCTAAAAAACGCGTTTTTACCACTGTCTGCAAACTTCTTTTAACGGTTTACGAGTTTCCAATAACTCATAATTCGATAAAGTTGCGGTAGCATTAAAGTGATGATCATCATTATGACTGATATTGACCTTGACAATATCAGCGAAATGAGCAGTGGAAGTGATGTATATGTGCCACGTACCAGATCTGCAATACGAAGAAAAGGCACTAGAAAAACAATAATAACTAAAGATGGCAAAACAGTGAAGAAGGATCCCCTCCAACAAAAATACGTATCGGAAATAAGGAGAATAACTCAAATGCTGTCTCACCTATTTACAAGGATATCAATGTTATTTCTGATGAAGACACCGCTATCCTTGATGATGACTCTGTTGTTCTTGCTTCTGCTATCTCCGCTGCTCCTGCTACCACCGCTGCTCCTGCTCCCCATGTTCTTGGTTCTTCAGAATCATTAAGTGCTAGCCTTTTTATACAACGTGTACAGGTGATTGACAAAAAATGAAGGGATGTTGTGATTTGCAATGATGTACCATGTGAAGTTGCCATTGAAGTCTTAAATATATCTGCAAAATATCAAGAACTCATGATTGAACTATACAGAAAAACAAAGGAATTGGAAACACTCCAACGTGTTCGCCCTCAAATTGCCACTCAAGTTACCCAGACCAAAGATTTTAGTTAAGGATGTTGATAGCAGCATTACACCTAAACAACTTATGGATGGACTCTTTAAAAATCATTACACTAAAAATATGTCAAGTGATGCCTTCGAGAAATCTGTATCTATTATCTCGGCGCCCTGGAGTAGTGAAATTGGACCCACAATTGGAGCAAAAGGCTCTAGATATTTTAGAAGACTATGAAAAAATGTACGTAGAATGGTTTGCTTTCCGGTGGCGTCCCAAGACTCCAAGCTATGCTTGTTTTAGATGCGTAGGTTTCGATCATAGGGCGTCGGAATGTAGAATGAAGGAAATACTGTGCCGTCAATGTGGACAGGAAGGACACCGCGCATCGAGTTGAGTTCTCAGTGAGAGTTATCAGACTTTTTTTTCTTATTTAAATTGATTTTATTGAAGTTCACATAATCGCTGTGTTAATTATGGCAAGCGTTGTCATATTCCTATGCAAGGTTTGATCCGTGTTTTACTGTGCTTTTGGTAAATTGCTTTTTAATTTTGAAGTTTCGTTCTGTGCAAGTTTACTCTCTTGTAATGGTCGGTACAAAAATATTTTTAAAAAAATAAAGAAATAGGCTAAATAAAGACAATATGAACGAAATAAATAAAACGTAAAATTACACTGTTCCAGCATATCACAGGGTATCAATATAGAACACAACAACTACGTAACAACTACACTCATGAACAAAAGCAATTAATATACACTCTCGCTGTTTGTTGTTGCACTTGCTCTCTCAGTATATTTACATTCTCTCTGTCTCCGAAGATCTAACCGATGAAATGCAAACTTGCGTTAAGCTCGAAATGAAGCGCATCAGTCAAGTGTTCAATGTAAGCAAATAATTTGCAAAATCAATTGAAATAAAAATGAACATTGAAAACAGAGGTATTTTCTTCAATTATATGTGACAGACAATGTTTAAAAACTTGTGGTTTACCAATAAATTTTTTTTTTGTCAGCGTCTCAATATGTGTTCTGGCGTCTTTATTAGTGACTTTTAGGTAAAGTTTTAATTGTGATCCCCTCTTAACCCTTAACCTCTTCAATGCATTGAAGTCTTAAATATATCTGCAAAATATCAAGAACTCATGATTGAACTATACGGAAGAACAAAAGAATGGGAATTCTGTTGCTGCAACCACAGCTGCTCCTGCTGCTCCCCGAATCCACAAAGTCGCGGAAACATGGTCAGCAATCGTAACGAGCAACAATCCCGAAGAGACACCTCGGCAAGTTGCCGAGCGTGTTCGCAAGGAAGTTGCTCCCGCCATCGGTTTCCGTGTGCACGAGGTGCGTGAGCTTAAGCGTGGTGGTGCGATCATCCGCACGCCATCAACAAGTGAGTTCCGGCGTGCGGTCGCCAACCCTAAATTCAAAGTCAAGTGATGCCTTCGAGAAATCTGTATCTATTATCTCGAAGCCCTGGAGTAGTAAAGTTTGACCCACAATCAATGTTCAAATAGAATTGGAGCAAAAGGCCCTGGATATCTTAGAGGACTATGAAAAAATTTACGTAGAATTGTTTGCCTTCCGATGGCGCCGCATGACTCCGATTTATGCATGTTTTAAGTGCGTAGGTTTCGATCATAGGGCGTCGGAATGTAGAATGAAGGAGATTGTTAAGACATTTGAAGACATGCCTTTTTGTTTTGAAAAACTTTAATAAATAAGATTGTAACCACTGTGCAGAGCAATTGAATAAACAGTAACAATGTTTAGCTTCATCCAAGCAAACTGTGGTCGTAGTCGCGCTGCTGCCATTAAACTTGGAGTACGAATGAGAAACACAAGAACACAGTTTGCACTACTACAAGAACCGTACGTTGACCGTGGAGGAAGAATCACCGGATTACCAGCAGGCATGCGAGTCTTCTCCGACCGCCACAGTAAAGCTATAATTATCGTACATGATCAGGAAGTCGTCTGCATGCCTGTCTCCGAGCTTATCACCGAATTTGGCGTATGCGTGAGTGTGTCAGGAAAGCACGGCACGATTTTCCTCACCTCCGTATACTGCCAATTTAACACTGATTTGGAGCCATACCTTTCATATAAGGATGCGGTGCTGCTGCTTGCCAACAGTACGCCTGTCATTTATGGCCTTGATGCGAACGCAGCATCCCCACTGTGGTTCAGCAAGCTTCCTGAGCGCTCTTGGGGCTACCTGACTAGGCAGCGGGATGAACTACTAGCCGACAATCCAGTTGACCACAGTCGAGCCAGTGTCTTAAATGTTCGCAGCAGTATATACCCATTTGATAATCGCCGCGCACGAAGTGATATAGACGTTACCATCGCCAGTGACTCTGCATCTACGTGGGCCACGTACAATTGGAATGTATGCAAGTGGGATTTAAGTGATCACAACATCATTACTGTTGTGATATCACCTAATACGGACAGCACAGTTGGGAGCTATGCTCCTGTGCCCTCTTGGAAACTTCAAAATGCTGACTGGCGGCGTTTTGATGATGAGCTAAGGACTGCATCGATGGAGGTCCCTCTGGAGGAATTTCGTCACATGGCATCAGATGTACAAGTGACCACACTCCGCTCCCTTGTCCATCAAGTAAGTGACACTGTGCTTGGGCGTCGACAACCGCTGGCCAGACGTCGTGTGTGCTGGTGGAATACCACCCTCACTAACGCACGCCGCACGCTCAGAAGAGCCCGGCGAATGCTTCAGCATGCACGTCGCCATCACAGTGACAATGTCAATACACTTGCTTCATATTTCAAATTCACCCGAAAGGAATACGAAGGAAGAGGATTGGAGAAGATATGTCGGTGAACACCAAAATGACCCATGGGGATCTGTTTACAAGATATGCCGTGGCCGTGGCTTGAATCATTCGAGATTGAAGAATGCATCACCAAGGTTAGGAGCAGGCGCTCACCTGGCTTGGATGGCATTACTGGAAATATGGTTAAAGCAACTTGGCGGGCTATACCCGAATATTTTTCAAAATTATATTCGCGCTGCCTGGCAGAAGGATATTTTCCACTTGAGTGGAAGCGCCCACGTGTGGTTGCACTCTTCAAAGGCCTTGACAAGGACAGGAGTGATCCAACGTCCTTTTGGGGCATCTGCCTGCTGCCAGTTTTTGGCAAAGTGCTAGAAGGGATCATGGTGAATCGAGTGAAGGAGATAGCAATTCGGTTTTCGCCCCGGACGTTGCGTAGAAGATGCCTGGAGGCATGTTGTCAACAGTGTCAAAGCCAGCTTAACTCGATATCTGCTTGGAGTCTTCATCGACTTCAAAGGTGCATTCGACCATGTCGAATGGGACGCAGCGTTACACCGACTATCGGACCTTGGATGCAGTTAGATTGAGATCTGGAGCAGCTTCTTCTCAGATCGAAAAGCTTGCATTATCAACAATGAAGTGAGTATCGATCTTACACGAGGCTGTCCACAGGGGTCCATTAGTGGTCCATTTATTTGGAACATTTTAATGGACGTCCTTCTGCGAAGACTTGAAGCACACTGCACTTTTAGTGCATATGCTGACGATCTGCTGCTACTCATCGAAGGAAACTCCAGATCTCAATTGGAGCTCAAAGGCACCCAACTTATGGAGATAGTTGGAGGATGGGGTATTGAATTAGGCGTGTCTGTCTCAATTACAAAGACAGTGACGATGCTCCTTAAGAGAAATTTGTTGTCTGGAAGACATCCCGCTGTGAGGTTTGCAGGAGCAAATCTCCTGTATGTGACGCAATACCGTTATCTTGGCATCACAGTCGGCGAACGGTTGAATTTTCTCCCGCATATTGCATCTTTACGTGATCGGCTGGCTGGAGTCGTCGGAGCCCTGACCCGTGTGCTACGCGTCGACTGGGAATTCAGTCCACACACACGGCGAAGGATATATGCCGGACTCATGTTACCTTGTGCATTATTTGGTGCCTTGATATGGTATAAAACAGTGATGAGACTTATCGGTGCTAGAAAATCCCTTAAATCCTGCCACCGGCTCATCCTCTTAGGATGTGTCCCTACATGCCGAACAGTATCTACAGATGCCCTTGAAGTACTTGCTGGAGCTCCACCACTTGACCTTGTGGCAACACGCAATGCAATGCAATTCAAAATTAAACGTGGTTACACTATGGAAGAAGGTGTTTGGTTCTACGGTCAAGATATTTCAACTTTTGATCGTAAAACGAGAAAAACTTTATTGCACGAACACTTACCACGTGAATGGCAACTCCGATGGAATAGCAGTGAACACGGCCGTGTTACATACCGCTTCATCCCTGATGTAAGTCTCGTCTTCTACCGCCCGGATTTCAAATTCACCATGTTGACCAGTTTCCTAATAACTGGTCATGGATCTTTGAATGCTTTTTTGCATGCGCGAAACCACTGAATGCCTATGTGGCCATCCCATACAGGACTGGCAACATGTTTTATGTGCCTGCCCCCTCTATTCAGATGTGCGTGATCTTGAAGGACTTAAAATCCATCAGACACCATCCGGTGACTGGAATGTTGAGGAGACACTATGGACTTCAGTAAGTATGCAAAGCCAAATCAGTTACTGCAGCAGCTATTCGTCCATATACAAACAAGAAATGAACTCAGCATACGAGAAGACAATTAGCCGCGAGAGTCAAAAAAGCCCGGAAAATTCGAAACAAACGGTGAACAAAAAAGTCAAACAATAAACAATAATACAATAAAATTCACACTGACATTAAACGGGAATGTTTTCCTTCTGGAAAATAGCTCTGTTAACTTAACGGGAATCCCATGATTTGTGAATTCATTTCTATACGTCTCCAAGAAAAAAACAATAAAAAGTGGAGGAATAGAGATTCCATCTTTATCTTTTGATCGGACTACAGCTATATTCGACTATTGGACCGGAGCCGAATGTATCGTAAGGAACGACACCTTTAGCACAATTCAAACCGAAATAAATGATTCAACTTTGATGTCAATGAAGAATCTATGCAAATTATAGCAAATTAAATACTGAATTCAAAATTTAAAAAATATATATACCGAAATATATATACGAATCTATGCAAAGTATAACAAATTAAATACTGAATTCAAAATACAACAACAAAAAATACTTCTGTTGTACGAAATACATATAAGAATATAGCTACAATTATATTTATATAAATTGCAATGCGTTATCAAAATACTTTTGTCTTCCATTGTACGATATGAGCCAATGCACTCATGCTCTCATTGCTATCAAGAGACTTAATTATTTTCGGTTCCACTTTGTTAAAGAAGTATGCAATGTCAAAATACTATTCCCCAGCGAAAGGATGATAACTCGGCGTGATATAAACCAAATCGCTTCTGTACAAAGTAACTAAAACATTAAAAAAAAAACTTTTCTTCTAATTTAAATTTCGACGAATAAAAATAAAAACACAATCAAAAAGAAAGTAAACAAAATTCTTTTAAAAATAAAAAAGCACATATATTGTGCAAATTGTTATTCAACTTCAACAGCAGGCATTTGTTCTTAAGCACGACGCGCACTAGACATGCAAGACAGCAACGGCAAAGAAGGACTAAATATAATAGGAGAATATGACCGATTGAGATATCGAGTGAGCAGAGGAAGACCATTGGCATTCCAATATGATCCCACTGCAAGTTAGAAATTGGACCAATGACAACTGTAAGCTGATCAAGATGTGACACAGCTTTGGTGTTAGCATCATTTGGAATTGCGGCGACTCTTCTAGATGGGGGTCGTACTGCACTTAAGTTGCCACTGAATTTAATCACAATTGATACTCCAACCTGCAATATTTCCCGATCCAGTGCAATGGGAAAATTGTTGATGCAAGCTCATTGTTTGGGATGAGTGCACAATGGCACATAAGAGAAATGACTTGAAGCACTTAACTTCACAATGAAGGATCTTCGACGAAATAACATCTTTGGCAATTTGATGATATTGTTGACAGGCGATTTAAGCCAGACGTTGCCAGTAATTCCCCGTGGAACTCCTGCAGATGAATTGAATGCTTGCCTGATGGCATCACTTTTGTGGAATAACGTGAACACATTATCGCTAACCACTAATATGAGTTCAACTTCCAATGTACGTTTGCAATTTCCGGATGAAAGATAAATATTTTTAAATCAGGGTTTCAGATCAGGTTTTCTCATACAGTTTCCTTGTTTTTATTTAATATTAAAGTTTTGTGAAAAATAAATTTGTGTTAAATCAATTGAAATCACAGATATTGCTCTGCGAGTTCTTGGACACACGGATATAGAGGAAGCGCCCCTTCGGCCTTGTCCGCAAGGGTTTTTAGAAAATCCCAAATCTTAGACAAAGCTCCATATTGCAAGGCTGCTAATGCCTACTGTGAAATGCACAGACTCGCCTTTCCACAGATCTAACTGGGCGTATAAACACACACGGTTGTCTGTGTATAAACTTTTTGCTGTTTACGGTCGGGCAATTAGCTGCCATTTAGCTTGGTGAATTCGCCAGGCGATACAATCAGCTGCCGACTGGAGGCCCGTCCCCGCCGGGTTGCATTGTGTAGACGGCTCTCTCGCCTAGCAAACTCTGTGGTCTATCTGTATTTGCTCTGACTGCCAAACATTATTCCCGACGCCATTCACTGGACAGTTGTGAATTTGGCAGGCAGGCAGGCACGCAGGCAGGCTGCTGGTTGTTGGTTGTTGGCTGTTGCTGTGATTGATTGATTGACTGCATGATTTATTGGCTATTTAGTTGGGTAGCAGTAAATTAGCTGCATAAATCGAATCTAAATAGTTTATAGCCACGGCGGCTACGAGACTCTCGTTTAAGCGAGCTTGAGTGCGTATGTGTGAGTGCCTTTAAGCACTCAACTTTTGGCATAGGTAAAGTTTTCCTGTTGGGTTCGTGGGCCAACCCCAAACAAGCAATTGTAACTCATTAAGCGTTAACTGTGCAGTAACATCAAATTTCCAGCAGGTAGTCAAATGCGAGGGTAACTCGAGCGGTTGTGCAGCTCTCTGGCTTAGATGGGCCAGTAGAAATATTTGCTAGCATTATTTAGCTTGCAATCTCAGTAGCTGCTGCCCTCGTAAGCACTTGTGCTGTGAAATCAACCAAAAAGTTGAAGTTGCCTTTGCTTTTTCCGGTTGTTGCTATTGTTTTTACCACTTCTTCAACCAGAGCAAGAACTAAGCTAACTTTTCAGCAACAACAATGATAAACACAACAACGAGAACGACGACGACGACGCGTCGTCAACAAGAACTGACACTAGTCTCTCACAATGACTGGCTTTGTTTTGTAATTTGCACCTATCGATGGTAAACTTTTTGCGCAATTTCCTCAAGTGTATATCTCTCGACTAGCGGCAAGTTGGAAACAAAAGCAAAATATGCACTGCTGGGTAGACAGGTTGAGACAGGAAAAAATAAATAAAAGACAGAGAGTGAGTGCGTGGAATGAACGGTCCTGTTGGCTGGAATGATACGTATAGATTCCGGCAATAGACATTTAATTTCACTAATAAAGCAAACAATGCGTGGCATCTACTACGCCTAAGATTGCTCCTGGCAGCCCGACCGGGACGAGGGGCCACGTCAAGATAAACAACAAACACAGACAGATGAGAAATTGTACGGAGCATTAAAATGGCAGTCGGAGGTGCAGAACGCGCTGCTGCTGCTGCTGCTGCTGCTGCTGCCGGTGCTGCTGTCCGTAGCAAAGCGCTATGACGACGACGTTCGAGCCAAGCGAAACGTGCAACACTTATACGTCATGTTATACGGGGCCTCAGTCGGCAACACGCACAATGTAATGGCATTTTTATGTTGCATCACGTAGCGGTCATAAGTCATGTTTAGAGCACTGACTGCTGCTGCTGCTGCTGCTGCTATTGCTGTCTCTGTTTGTAGCATAACAGCTATCCTCGCACTCCTTCTCCGCGCCTTCATTATACCCCTCAACATTAAGTTTTGCTCTTACGTCTCTGCATCGCCCTATGCGTTTCGAACTCAAATGAACTGTAGCTAAATTGGCGGTCGCTCTCTCTCTCTCTATATATATAGGTGTGTGCGCGTGTGTGTGGGTGACCACTTGGTCCCTCGGTTCATCAATCGCTGCTGGCGCTTGGCGTGTGCCACGCAGGCAGCTGCCCAGTTGTCAGTCAGCGCGCATAGCTTAACCGGATATTACAAGGTGTTGTCCAAACATTGACCGTACATGAGCTTAAAGCCAAATTTAGCAACTAACTGCTAACTGCACGGTGCGAAGAACTGTCGTTCCTCGTTCGATTGCCAACATCTGTGGCCTGTGACTGTGACTGTGGTTGTGGCTCTGGCCTCGCACGGCATTTTAAAGGCAATTAAACTGGTCAGCTTCGTCTTGACATTGATACATTGATACTCCAAACACATAGTCCCGATTTCATTTCGTCAAACTTCCTGCGCCGTTTCAGAAGAAAAAAAGATAAAGCTCACAAGGAGCAAACCCGCCGATGCTATTAAGTCTGCTGGCTTTACTTGGCATTTCTGTTCCTTAAGTCGAGTAGTAAACATAATAATATATATATTTTTATTTTTAAATTTTTATTTATTTAAGTTTGGCATAAATATTTTTATATACATAAAAAGATTCTGATACAAAGATGTACATGTAAAAGCCGTGCTCTGGTCTCACTGCGGCATAGTCCAAAATGTATACATTTACTTATCATAGCTCAGAAATAACAGTTATCCGTTTGATTGTTCACGCTCTGCTCCCCAGAAAAAAGGGGAAAGAGGCACGAAATATGCCCGCATGCTCTCATTGCTATCAATAGACTCCTTCTCCGTTCCGGCATCATACATGGCGTTTAACAAATCTAAAACGTGGGCGATTGGTCATCAAAGATGCTTATGACTGCACCAAAAACTATACAATCGAAAGTTTTCTGTATCCAGATACTATACCAATAGTAAATTGCTCTAGACGCGCAATTATCAATATTCGCAATATTATACTTTATAGAAACGTTATTCGGCAACACGAAATGCCCAGCCAAAATAAACCATAGACGGATAAGAATCATATTAATCCCAAAAACGTTACGATCACACCATAAAAAAAGCTCAATTTATTGATATACTGTTGATATGTACATACATATAACTACAATTACATATTCATATAAATTGCAATGCGTTATCAAAATACTTTTGTCTTCCATTGTACGATATAAGCCAATGCACTCATGCTCTCATTGCTCTCATTAATTCCTTTCCAAAACAAGAAAATAACGGAATGCATGTCAAATCGTGGTTTCTCCCCACACGTTCATTGTAAGTCAATTCTCACACAGCAATATTCTGTTAAAAATAAATGTATACTCCTCTCAAAAACTGGTAATAATGGCTGCTTATGCAACGCGCAACTATCAATATTCGCAATACTATATGGAAACGATATTCTGCAACACGAAACTTTCTCTCCAAGCAAATTATAGACGGAGTAAGCAATGACAATGTTAACTCCATAAACACTCTGATCATATTAAAAACATTCTATTTTTGTCTGCCGTCTCCAAATTACATGGCTCTAGACGCGCAATTATCAATATTCGCAATATTATACTTTATAGAAACGTTATTCGGCAACTCTAAGCACCCAGTCAAAATACATTTTAGACGGATGAACGAATAACATTAACTCTAAAAACCCTCCGATCCCACCATAAAAATCCCCGGCAACAGCTTTGTTATACTTTTTTTATCCCTGATTTGGATAAGATAGGTCTATTTACTGAGCAGCGTGTTGCATGTTGGGAGGATTTAACTTTTATCCAATGTTCCAAACAACTGGAAGAATGTTCTTCACCAGTGTTAGTTCTTATAGAACGGAACTATTTCTTCACATTTAAAACGTGAAAATGTAATAATGATTACAGTGGGAAAAACACAATAAACACTCCGTACTAGAAACGTTATTCGGCAACACGAAATGCCCAGCCAAAATAAACCATAGACGGATAAAAGAATCACATTATTAATCCCAAAAACATTACGATCACACCATAAAAAAAGCTCAATTTATTGAGCAGCGTGTTGCATGTACAACACACGACTTGCCAATGAACGCCATTGACGGCATCGTACAGGTCGTTCGATAAATCTACATCGTGGGGTCAAGTGAACATCGTCAATGCTTATGACTACACCAAAAACTATACAATTGATCGTTCACAGCAATCACAAATACAGAAGCTTTACCAATAGTAAAACAAAAAAATGCACCTCTTAAATGTTATATATACGGAAACGATATTCTGCAACACGAAACTTTCTCTCCACACAAATTATAGACGGAGTAAGCAAAAACATTGTTAACTCCATAAACACTCTGATCATATTAAAAACATTCCATTTTTATCTGTCTGTCTCCCTATTAAAATGTATCCACCAATTCAAATGGTAGCCTCAGAGCCCAGATCGAAAACTTTCAAGTTCTTCACCGGCTTCATAATATTTTCTTATCCTAATCCTTATATCAGATATATAGATATATAGCATAGTTTCATACATTTATTACACAGTGTATCTGGAAAATTCGGCTCAATTTTCCTCACACAGTATGCAGAAATAATCGGTTGAAGTTTATTCAATGCCCACCGTTGTACGAAATACATATACAAACGCATATACAAATGCAAATACAAATACATATAACTACAATTACATATTTATATAAATTGCAATGCGTTATCAAAATACTTTTGTCTTCCATTGTACGATATAAGCCAATGCACTCATGCTCTCATTGCTCTCATTAATTCCTTTCCAAAACAAGAAAATAACGGAATGCATGTCAAATAGTGGTTTCTCCCCACACGTTCATTGTAAGTCAATTCTCACACAGCAATATTCTGTTAAAAATAAATTTATACTCCTCTCAAAAACTGGTAATAATGGCTGCTTATGCAACGCGCAGCTATCAATATTCGCAATACTATATGGAAACGATATTCTCAAAAGACCCAGTCAAAATACATTTTAGACGGATAAACGATCGTTTACAGCAAGCACAGATACAGAAGCTTTACCAATATTATATATGGAAACGATATTCTGCAACACGAAACTTTCTCTCCAAGCAAATTTTAGACGGAGTAAGCAATAATAATGTTAACTCCACAAACACTCTGATCATATTAAAAACATTCCATTTTTATCTGCCGTCTCCAAAGTACATGGCTCTAGACGCGCAACTATCAATATTCGCAATATTATACTTTATAGAAACGTTATTCGGCAACACGAAATGCCCAGCCAAAATAAACCATAGACGGATAAGAATCACATTAATCCCAAAAACGTTACGATCACACCATAAAAAAAGCTCAATTTATTGAGCAGCGTGTTGTATGTACAACACACGACTTGCCAATGAAACGCCATTGACGGCATCGTACAGGTCGTTCGATAAATCTACATCGTGGGGTCAAGTGAACATCGTCAATGCTTATGACTACACCAAAAACTATACAATTGATCGTTCACAGCAATCACAAATACAGAAGCTTTACCAATAGTAAAACAAAAAAATGCACCTCTTAAATGTTATATATATGGAAACGATATTCTGCAACACGAAACTTTCTCTCCAAACAAATTATAGATGGAGTAAGCAATGACAATGAATATAGTTTATTTTTACGAGGATTAGATTACATGATACAAACTGTGAAATCTTATTTACAGACTAGAACATATGTAGGGGCTACGACTTGGTGTGAATATAATCATATAAATCCACGTGAAAGATCAAGTGATATGGATGAACTTTTACTGAGACTATACAATCTGACGAACCAGGAGACATTAATTTCAAGAGGGTTTTTAATAGTGGCGTGCTGTATTACCTTAAGACGCATAGTAGTTTTAGATATGAGTAAACTTGAACACTTAAGATCTGAATCAAAAGATTGGGCTAATGAAATAATCAAACAGTTATTTTGTATTCCTATGTCACAACATTCTCTATCGCTTTGCTATAGTATAAGGGAGAACTTTTTTGCTAATGGCCATCAAGGCATTCTTCGTGACCACAAACGTTTTAATTGCGTGATAACATACGCTGATGACGATTATGAACGTAGTGAGATTGATAATGTAAGGGATAATGTGAGAGATGAATATTTAGAAAATTCAGCTGAGGAACGTTTACAGCAAGAATCCGTATGGAGATCATTAAGCAATACTTCATTAGAAGAATTTCATAGAACGATAAACAATGATCAAATAAATGAATATAGTAGCTCAGGGATACATAATGAAGACGATATCGGATATAGAAACAGCCAACCAATGAATCGGGAACAGCACACTCATGCAAATGTCAATCCCATGAATGTCGAAATAGATGACAATCTTGTTCAGATTCGAAATTATCAAGCTACAAATTATTCTTCAACTCAAAGAGCGTACAGACATACAATGCCCATACATACAATAAACAGGCCCAATAATAATATATCAGATCCACCTGTGATACAACCTACACTACATCCATACATTCCTGTCGGTAGAAATTTCTACTTAAACCCACATATTACTCATTCATCTCCCGCTATACCTATGCCTAACTATGCATACTTACCCATCAATAATGGGCTACCCCCACCCCCATTGTGTTTTATGGAACCAGTTTCATTTCCTATAATACAACAAACTCAATCAGGACCTCTACATATCTTTAATAATAATATAAATGCACCCGGCTTAAACCCATATCAGTAGATGTAAAATCTTAGTTAACGCCCTCCTTATATTTTCATTCATCTTAACTATGTCTCGACATCATGTGGTATTTACGTACAATGTTAACTCCATAAACACTCTGATCATATTAAAAACATTCTACTTTTATCTGCCTGTCTCTCTATTAAAATGTATCCACCAATTCAAATGGTAGCCTCAGAGCCCAGATCGAAAACTTTCAAGTTCTTCACCGGCTTCATAATATTTTCTTATCCTAATCCTTATATCAGATATATAGATATATAGCATAGTTTCATACATTTATTACACAGTGTGTCTGGAAAATTCGGCTCAATTTTCCTCACACAGTATGCAGAAATAATCGGTTGAAGTTTATTCAATGCCCACCGTTGTACGAAATACATATACAAACGCTGTTCTGCATCCAGAACATATAACAAATTTACACTGTATCGTTTATATATATATCATAACAAACTTAAACTTTATTGAATATATATAAAATACACCAATGTTTTGTCTATTTAATGTTTTGCGTTTAATTTTATATCTTGAACTGCCGCTCTTCGGCTCATTTTCAAGACTAAAGTATCGACGTATCGAAGCTGGAAACCCAGGGCTGCGATCCCTCGATCGCTAACAGGGCTGCAAAACAACAATTGGGTTTGGAATGATCTAGTTCACAACATCCCGCCCACCGTAAAACTACGTGGGAGTTTTACCAATAACATCAAGAATAGCTAATTTAGATACGGGACGCTTTAAGATACCAGTTGCTGTTTTCACCTCCGCTATACGTATGACTCCATCCTTTGCTGAAAAGGTGTTGATTACGATTCCTTTCTTAAAACTGCCTCTCAGCTGATTGTCTTCACATATTAACACAACGTCCCCTATTTGTATAGGGTTTCTCTTCATGTTCCACTTCGTGCGTCTTGTCAGAGTTGGCAAATACTCTCTAATCCACTGCTTCCAAAATTTGTTTTTCAGTTCTTGGGAAATCCGATATTGTTTTCGATGTGGATAATTGCTGATATCTCCAGGTGTCTGAGTAGAGTTCGATTGGTTCAATAGAAAATGATTCGGCGTCAATGGCTGCGGATCGTCAATGTCGACTGCTACATGTGTTAGTGGTCTGCTGTTAATGATATTTTCTGCTTCAATAAGTAAGCTTCTCAAAGTTTCAACATGTGGTGCCTGCTCCTTTAAAGTCACCGCCAATACTCGTTTGGTTGATTGAACTAAACGTTCCCAACAGCCACCAGAGCTTGGATTTACTGGACAATTAAACTCCCATTGAATGCCTTTATTGGCCAATTCTGACTGGATATTTTCAAAGTCGAATATGTCTTTAACATTTCGTATCTCATTATCAGCCCCCACAAAGTTGGTTCCCATATCTGACCGAATGCGTACGGGAATGCCTCGCCTATTTACGAAGTTTCGTATACATAATATACATGCATCTGTAGACAGATTTTCGGCTAACTCCAAGTGAACCGCTCTTACTGTCAAACATGTGAACAACGCGACCCATCTTTTTTCCCGATGCCGTCCCACAGTTACCATCACTGGTCCAAAGTAATCCAGTCCCGTATATGAAAACGGTCGCATGTAAGGTGTCACACGATCTATTGGTAGCTGCCCCATATACGGCGATATCGGCTTTGCATTTCTATTTTTACAGTATTGACAGTTCTTCTTAGCTTGTCTGACTGCACTACGTAAGCATGGGATCCAAAAATTTTGTCTAACTTCTGCAATAATCAATTCATTATTTTGATGATGAAAACGTTTGTGATATTGTTGTATAATTAATTTTGTAATCAAATTATCTTTTGGTAAAATTATGGGTTCTCGTGTACTTTTCGAAACTGCTGTAGCGTACCCAATTCTTCCGTGTACAATTATAAGTCCCTGATCATTAAGTGTGGGAGTTAATGAGTGTATATCGCTTTTCTTTGATACTGTTCCATGCTTCTGTAAGTCGTCTATTTCCTGGGTGAAATTCTGTTGTTGTGCCATTTTGCACAATATGACCTCTGCTTTCTGTAGTTCGATTGATGACAGTTCCTTTGTTGAGTTTTTTACTTTGCTAATGTCGTGACACTCCATAATTGAGCTTCTGAGTCTCGTTCCTAGTACTGCAGCTTGTAATTCGAGTCTAGGTATCGATAAGTGTTTTAAAGGAGCACATCTCGATTTTCCTGCAACAAATATGACATTAATGTGATTCTTTACCATTATTCTCCAATAAGCAACTGCAGCAAATGCCTGCTCACTTGCATCTACAAATATATGTAACTCCACATTAATTCCTTTAGTTAGAAAATAAGGCGAATAGCATCTTTCTATTTTAAAATCTTTTACTTTTTCGATTTGCAGCATCCATTGCTTAAATCGAATAAATAACTCTTCAGGCAATAAATCATTCCAATCTATTCCAACTCGCCACACTGCTTGCATCAAGTTTTTTCCATATATTGTTAGATCTGCTAACATTCCAAACGGATCATATACTGACATTACTAGACTGAGCAACTGTCGTTTAGATGGGCACTTAATCCCTCTAACGATGTCTTTATCGACCTTGTTCAGCTTCAAGTCGAATACAAATTTGTCCTTTGCGCTGTCCCAATGCATGCCCAAAATTTTATCGATGACTTCAGCGTCCATGTTAACAGTTTGTCCTTTCGACCAGTCGGTATCCTTGTTTAGCTTTGCTTGTACTTCCGTTGAATTTGACACAAAGCCCCTCAGTTCGAAATGCGCCAATTTGTGCACTCGACATACCTCTTTACTTATCTCATGTGCTTGCTCTTTAGATTGGAAGCTAGCCACATAATCGTCCACGTAGTGTTTGAAGTGTATTGCATCGATCACTTCATTTCTGTATTTTACAGCATGATACGCATTTAAGTTTTTTACGTATTGTGCACAGCACGGTGAGCAAGAAGCTCCGAATATCATAACCTTCATTTTATAGGTTTCAACGTCACCATTCGAGCTAGGCCTCCATAAAAATCTCAATGAATCCTGATCTTCCTCTCGTACCGATACCTGAAGAAACATTTCTTTTATGTCAGCGCATACTCCAATCTTACCCTGTCGAAATTTAAATAAAATCTTCGTCAATGGCGGGTTTTCATCCGGTCCTTTTAACAGTTTGGAATTCAATGACACTCCGTTAACCATTGCAGCAGCATCAAATACAAGTCTTATCTTGTTTGGTTTATTTACATTGCTTACAGCGAAATGTGGTAGGTACCATGTTCTTGTACCAACCTTTTTTGCATCTTCGATTGACATTTTTACCGCATACCCCTTTTTGACAAATTCCATAAGTGCGGCATCATACTCCGCGAATTTCCCGTTACGCTCCAATTTGTATTCTACTGCTTTTAACCTTTTTAATGCTGCGTTATAGCTATCCGGAAAATGTACATCATCTTCAGACCATATAAGTCCAGTTTCGTAAGCTCCTTCAGTCTGCTTTGTAGTTTCCATCAATATTTTTCGAGCACGCTGATCATATACAGATTCCAAGGGCTTTCCGATGGGTTTTACTCCAAAATTTTCTGTTGAAAAATAGTCAGACATAAGTTTATGCAATTCTGACTCCTCCGTATTTTCATTAACATGTGTATGAAATACGACTGACATCAATGGAGACGAGACTTGTTTCTGTGATCCCAGTGACCCATATACAAGCCATCCTAATTTCGTTTTTGCTGCTAATAAGTTACTATCCAAATTGATGCTTCTCAATGTAGATCCCAGATGACAATTATTTATGCCAATTAACATTGTAGGATCTGCATTCATATATCCGTCCAATGGGATATTTCTTAGTTGTCTGTATTTATTTTTTAATTCTTGTAGATCTACCGTCTGTAGTGGTAGTTTCAAGTCTGGAACTGTGTTTGCTTTAAGACTCATCCATTTTCCATTCCCACCTGGGTTTCTTACTCTCAAGTTACAGCTCATTGTCTTTACATTAGACGCATGACTACCAATCCAGTTGAGCGTAAGATCAGACATTTTTTGATTCACGCCTAACTGACACGCTAGCTTCTCATTTACGAGTGATGCTGAAGATCCCTCGTCTATAAACGCATATGTCTTCGTTATCAAATTATTTGGACCAATGACCTCAACTGGCAAAACCTTAAATAACAATCTTGAGACTCCATTGTCAAGCTTATTTATGGCTGCCTCTGCCGTGTTATTTTTTGAAGTCCCATTCTGCATGTCATAATGCAGTGACTTATGGTGTAGTTTTGTACAACCATCCTGACCACAACTATGTTTCTTTTTGCATGTCGTCAAACTGTGTCCTCTGTTCAAACATCCGAAGCAAACTCTCAATCGTTTCACCATTGTCCACCTCTCCTTCGTGCTTGCTTTCTCAAACTTGTCGCATTTTGGTAGCGTGTGATCTCCCTCACACTGATAGCACTTTATCGGAAAATTGACATGTCTCTCTGACTGTTCAGTAGTTTGATATACTCTCTGAGTATTGTTTCGACCATTCCTAGACTGTGGCCTTTGACTACTTGTCATTGTTGCTGCTCGCGCTACCGATCTTGCCACGATACTGAGCCAATTAGTGAAGTGTCTCAGGTCTGCATATGGACGAATACCTGCTGCGTAATCTACCCACTGGATCCGCTTCGTCATTGGCAGCTTCTCAACGAGTTGTTCCAAAAGTACTGGATTGTGTAAATGCTGGATTGCATTCGCCGATTGTAGAAATACTACCAAATTCTCAACTTTAGACGAAAAAGGTACTAATTGCTCCAAATTATTCTCGTTGACCGGACGAATCTCACCAATCACCTCTAATTGGCTTTTTATGAGTAACTCTGGTCGCCCATACGTAAATTGGAGACGCTCTATAATGCGTTCCACATTTATTGGATTAATCAGAAGTCCTTTTACTTCTTCTTTGGCCGATCCCTTCAAGCTCTTCTGCAATCTGAGCAAGTTTTCCAAATTAGAGTATCCATACGCTGCAGAAGATTCCCTAAACATTGTAACAAATACGGGCCAATCTTCAGCATTTCCTCTAAACTCTGGCAAATCAATTAACTTATACAGTGGTGAACCATGTGACATACTCATAGGTGTTCTATTCTGTTCATTTCTATTATATATTCTACGGCCCTGTGCAGCCAAATCTATCTGATCGCAACCCTGGAATCCCTCATGCCCCGATACGTTACCATACATGCCGACTGCAACAAACGATTCATCTGTATTGGGGACTCCACTTCTAGTACCAACGCCATAGGTTCCATAAGTAGTTGGACCATTTCCATGCGAGACGCCATACACGCCTCCTTGATTGGGTATACCGAAGCTCACGTTGCCACCAGTTGGCGCCGCTTGCTGCCCTGTTTCAATTCCAGATTCTCTTCTTAGCATATCCTGGTTGTCACATAAGTCACCCTGTGTGACTCTTTGACCATCCAATTTGGTCACAAGTGCTGCTTCATGTGAGACGCCATACACGCCTCCAGTATACGCATCCTTCTTGCCATTGCTTTTGCCACGATCGTCATTTGTGCTGAGTCCAAGGGTATTGCCAGAACCAATGCCTTCGTTTGCTGATACCACCTCGTGTGTGTCCAGTTTCGGTGTAGGCGTGACGTTTACATTTGATGCGGTCTCTAAGCCACCAGCATCCATTATAGCAATCATTGGGCCGCCCTTTGCTGCTCCAACTAGTCCATCGCCTTCACAAACTGTCGTCTGCGAAGCTTGTAGTTCCTCTATGCTCTTCTTCATGTTATTTATCTGTTCAGCTTGACTATGCTGCATCGTAGACACTTGCGTAGTTAATTGCTTTATTTGTTCCAATAAGATTCCAATCAAATCGTTATTATCATTATCTTTTTCTTTATTAATAACCATATCATTATTATTCGAATCCATTTCCGAAAATTCATTTAACTTTTCATTTGTTTTCTTATTTTCTTTCTTCTGTTTCTTCGCACTTCTTAAAACTGACATCTTGATTTGTTATATATGTACATGCATATACACTCGAAGCGTAGAAATACCAATGCAGACATTCATGTACGTATGTATGTATCACTGCATTGCGCCGAATTTCACAATTCCATGTAATTGCGATTCACATGCATATAAGACGGTTGCTAAGCCAATACAGACACACATGTACATATATATGTGTGTATCACTGCATTGCGCCGAATTTCACAATTCCATGTAATTGCGATCAACATATCCAAAGAGCGCCAATATCATGATAAAATTAAAACTGTTCTGCATCCAGAACATATAACAAATTTACACTGTATCGTTTATATATATATCATAACAAACTTAAACTTTATTGAATATATATAAAATACACCAATGTTTTGTCTATTTAATGTTTTGCGTTTAATTTTATATCTTGAACTGCCGCTCTTCGGCTCATTTTCAAGACTAAAGTATCGACGTATCGAAGCTGGAAACCCAGGGCTGCGATCCCTCGATCGCTAACAGGGCTGCAAAACAACAATTGGGTTTGGAATGATCTAGTTCACAACAAACGCATATACAAATGCAAATACAAATACAAATACATATAACTACAATTACATATTTATATAAATTGCAATGCGTTATCAAAATACTTTTGTCTTCCATTGTACGATATAAGCCAATGCACTCACGCTCTCATTGCTCTCATTAATTCCTTTCCAAAACAAGAAAATAACGGAATGCATGTCAAATCGTGGTTTCTCCCAACACATTCATTGTAAGTCAATTCTCACACAGCAATATTCTGTTAATAATTGTATACTCCTCTCAAAAACTGGTAATAATGGCTGCTTATGCAACGCGCAACTATCAATATTCGCAATACTATATGGAAACGATATTCTCAAAAGACCCAGTCAAAATACATTTTAGACGGATAAACGATCGTTCACAGCAAGCACAGATACAGAAGCTTTACCAATAGTAAATATTATATATGGAAACGATATTCTGCAACACGAAACTTTCTCCCCAAGCAAATTTTAGACGGAGTAAGCAAAAACATTGTTAGCTCCACAAACACTCTGATCATATTAAAAACATTCTATTTTTGTCTGCCGTCTCCAAAGTACATGGCTTTAGACGCGCAACTATCAATATTCGCAATATTATACTTTATAGAAACGTTATTCGGCAACTCTAAGCACCCAGTCAAAATACATTTTAGACGGATGAACTGGATGAACTAACATTAACTCCAAAAACCCTCCGATCCCACCATAAAAATCCCCTGCAACAGCTTCGTTATACTTTTCTTATCCCTGATTTGGATAAGATAGTCTTGCATGTTGGGAGGATTAAATATTTACCCAATGTTCCGAACAACTGGCAATATGCTGCAGTGTTAATTCTTTTATACGGAACTATTTCTTCACATTTAAAACGTGAAAATATAATAATGGTACAGCACATTATATATGTACCCAATGTTCCGAACAACTGGCAATATGCTGCAGTGTTAATTCTTTTATACGGAACTATTTCTTCATGGTATGGTACATCATATAAAATATGTACCCAATGTTCCGTACAACTGGCAATATGCTGCAGTGTTAATTCTTTTTTTAACGGAACTACTTCTTCACATTTAAAACGTGAAGGAAAAAAAAGACAAAAAAAAATTTCAAAAAAAATTTAAAAAAAAAATTAAAAAAAACCACACAAAAAAAAAGACAAAAAAGGGTATTTAACTACTATGAGTTAAATGATAGAATTCATTATAGGATATTAAAATCCCGATGAATTCTAAATCGCAAACCAACTGTAGATTTGCACTGTGGGCCAGCCACAGAGATTATGAGCTCTCAAGCGAAAGCTGTCGCCTTTTATACCCTTTTGGAGGCCTGCTTCGATTACATAATGTTGTGCAACTCTACAACTACAGAGTTGCAAATTGGAACAGCTAATGCCACGTAGCCATTTGAAACTATCGGAAGGCGCTGTTACTATACATATACAAACACATACATACACATACAGATATCTGTGTACATACATATTTGTATGCACATGTGTGCATACTCAGCGTTTATTCCATGCATACAGACAAAAGTCTGCATTCTAGAATATTCTACGCATTTCGATTGAATTGTCGTTACTTTTGCTGTTGTCAGACGACGCTCTAGCAGAGAAGCTATGTATGTACATACATATGTATGTATGTATTTGGTTTTAGCTAACAATATGTTAAATTAGGCAGTGGCATTGATAGTAATGGCAGACAGCATTTTAACATTAATACATATAAAAATATTAATAAATTAATAAATAAAAAGTTTCCAGCGGCATTCGAACCCAGGTCATTTAAAAATAACATGTTATCGTTAGCTAAGCCTAAATAAATTCACAGCTGATCAGCAGCTTGTGACGTCACAAAACAATGCAATCGCAATTCTTGGAATATGTATACACACTTGGATGTGTAACACGTACAAACACTGTTTGTACACATATACATATACATACACATACATACATACATACATATATGCATGCATAGAAAAACTGCTTGCAGCGTGGCAAATCGGAAAAGCAGTTTCTAGTGCATAAATTCACATGCGTATGTTTATAAATACATACATACATATGTATGTATCTTATTATCAATTGGCGCTGGCAGCAAGCATTTTATAATAAATATAATAATATAAAATACACAAATAAAAAAAAAAAATAAAATATTATTTTTGGAAAATAAGTTTTTGGCGGTATTCGAACCCACGCACCCAACTGCAGCTTGCATAGCACTTACCACCAGCGCCACTGCCTTGCCTCGAATTGCACTGCATCATCTAAAACCAAAGTAACGATCGAAAAATGCTCAATTCAGTCACAATTCATAGAAATTTTAGCATGCAAACTTTTGTATGCATGCATAGAAAATCGTTGATATACTCGTATGGTGTGTACATACATACATACATATGTAAATCTGTATGTACATACATACATATGTATAGGAAAAACGTTTTTTGCTTGCCATGTACGTTGGTCATTTCCGAAATATGTACATATTTATATTTACATATTATATTAAACTTTATATTTATATTAAATGTGTACAAAATGTATTTCAAATACTAGAGACATACAGTTTGGTTTGGCATATACATACATACATCCATATGTATGTAGATATTAATGTCATGATCATAATCTGAACGTTTGCATACGATTGTCTGTCTAGAATTAATCAATAAAGTTTTTGCAGCAAAACCCATGTGGCGCAGCAACAAAGGCAGCGAGACAGCAAGACGCCTGCAATGCTCACACACATGCATGCATACAAGCGTAGATCGGCGTGTGTGTGTTTGTGTTTTTACATGTGTAGTTTGTTACTATTATTCGTTCGAAGAAGGGCTCAGGGGATTTCGTAGTCGAGCAGTCTCGACTACAGCTTTCTTACTTGTTATACCCTGAGCCCATTGAAAATGGGAAATCAGGGTATAATGGTTTTGTTAAAAGTATGTAACAGGCAGAAGGAGGCGTGGCAGACCTCATAAAGTATATATATTCTTGATCAGGGTGACGAGAAAAGTTGATATAGCCATGTCCGTCTGTCCGTCTGTCCGTATGTTTGAACGCGTCGATTTCCGAAGATACAAAAGCTAGAGAGTTCATTCTTTTTGTGTTAGGTTTGTATATTGCACGCGCAGTACGAGTTTGTTTCAGAAATTCGATAACTTGTATATTTGCCAAGTTATCGATAAACGAATTTATCGGGATCCAGTTAAAAAATTATAGCTAATTCATCTTTAGAGTTAGAGTCTCCAAGTCTTCTGCATTTTTATAGATACTAATTTAATACAATTTCGATTTTTGTCAGAATTTGGATTCCGGTCCCCACTTCGCCCCACCATCCCCAAATATGAAAAAAATGCATTTCAAATACTAGAGACATGCAGTTTAGTTTAGCATATAGATATGAATATCATAATCATAATCTGAAGATATCAATACGATTGCCCATCTAGAAACAGAATTATAAGTCATCAAAGTTTTCTCATCAAAATGCATGCGGTGCAACAGCAAAGCAGCGAGACAGCAAAACGCTTGCAATGCTTACACACATGCATACACACATACATTTATTTATTTATTTAAAAAATATTGACATAAACGAGAGTCAAAATAGCCTACAAAAAATACAATTATTACAATAGAATCACCAACCCGATGGGGGTGTTTTATAAGCCAGTCCAGTCCGGCCAGCTATGCATACAAGCGTAGATCAGCGTCTATGTGTGCGCGTGGTTTTGCATGCGTGCAGAACCGAATCGAATAATTCTTGGAATATTGTTCATTCGAAGAAGGGCTCAGGGGATTTCGTAGTCGAGCAGTCTCGACTACAGCTTTCTTACTTGTTAAATATTTTATCGGAAATTTTCAAGCAAATCTTTTCAATTTTTGACAAGCGTTGCATCATGGAGATCAACGGAAAAGAGATCTGTGTTGAAGAGCGCAAATTAATTTAAAAATTTCGGTTGGAGGGCAAATCCTGGCGAGAAATCAGACGATGGGTTGGCAGAACTCATTCCTCATGTCAGAGAGTGTACGACAACTACGTTTCAACAGGCTCCTTATTATCGAAGCCCCGGTCTGGCCGTCCCTCGGATAACTGCTACCCAAGGAAGTCTTGAAGTTGCGGAACGTTTTAACAAAACGTTGTCCGATCAAACGGTTCGCCGCATTTGGAAGGAAGCGGTGTATAATGGAAAAGTTGCCCGTAGGAAACCCCATATTTCAAAGGCAAACTAACTAAAGCGTATGGACTTCGCTAATGAGCACATTACCAAGCCGACAAGCTTCTGGAACAAGGTCATATTTTCGGATGAGAGCAAGTTCTGCATATTTGGTATTAAGGGCAAGAAAGTTATTTGGAGAAAAAGAGGAACAGCCTTCGGAAAAGAAAATTTGATTCCAACGGTGAAACATGGAGGAGGAGGCGTAATGTTTTGGGGGTGTATAGCGGCTCGTGGTGTTGGGAACTTGACATTTATAGAGTCCACCATGGATCACAAGCAGTACATTACCATTTTGGAGCAGAATTTGAAACAGAGTGCTGAAAAATTGGAGATTGCTGATGATTATTACTTTCAGCAAGATAATGATCCCAAGCACACAGCTCATAACGTGAAGCTATGGCTCCTCTATAATGCTAAAAACAGCTGCCTACGCCACCCCAATCACCTGACTTGAATCCCATAGAGCATTTTTTGGATTTTTTGGAGCGCAGGATCAGAGAGCGAATAATTACGTCAAAGGACATGCTCAAATCGGTTCTGATGGAGGAATGGCTAAAAATTCCGGTTGATTTTACCCGGAAATTGGTGGCATCGATGCCAAAACGGTTGGAAGAGACTAAGAAGCGAAAGGAATTTTACGTGTCCCACACCTCTGAAAATCTTTGTGAATTTATTCACAACACCGTTGCTTAATAGAGCATGAAGAACAAAATAGTGGCAATAGCATCTGTTAACGCCTCTTATATTGTTGGTGTCATTCGAATGGGAAATTTTAGGCATGTCAGGTGTTTTGCTCATACCCTAAATTTGATTTCTTAACAGTTATTGAGAAAAATGAGTAGCGTACGCAAAAAGCTAAAGCAATTGCAGAACATTTTAGCCGCAGCTCATCAGGCCAACAAAAATGGAAGGAAATGCAAGATTTGTTTAAGTTGCCTGAACTAAAAACATCCTAAAACGTTCCTACATGTTGGAATTCAACGTTTAATCTCTTTCAAAGACAGTCTCAAGGGAGGCGGTGGTGGCGGCACTGTCGACCCGAACCGATCCGATTTAATATTGTCACCAGAAGAGTGGAATTTTATTCATGGAGTTCCTCCTACTTTGCAGCCATTTTATGACATAAGCTAGGAAATTTCGGCAAAGAAAAATGTGACTCTGTCCAGTCAAAATACATTTTAGACGGATAAACGATCGTTTACAGCAAGCACAGATACAGAAGCTTTACCAATATTATATATGGAAACGATATTCTGCAACACGAAACTTTCTCTCCAAGCAAATTTTAGACGGAGTAAGCAATAATAATGTTAACTCCACAAACACTCTGATCATATTAAAAACATTCCATTTTTATCTGCCGTCTCCAAAGTACATGGCTCTAGACGCGCAACTATCAATATTCGCAATATTATACTTTATAGAAACGTTATTCGGCAACACGAAATGCCCAGCCAAAATAAACCATAGACGGATAAGAATCACATTAATCCCAAAAACGTTACGATCACACCATAAAAAAAGCTCAATTTATTGAGCAGCGTGTTGTATGTACAACACACGACTTGCCAATGAAACGCCATTGACGGCATCGTACAGGTCGTTCGATAAATCTACATCGTGGGGTCAAGTGAACATCGTCAATGCTTATGACTACACCAAAAACTATACAATTGATCGTTCACAGCAATCACAAATACAGAAGCTTTACCAATAGTAAAACAAAAAAATGCACCTCTTAAATGTTATATATATGGAAACGATATTCTGCAACACGAAACTTTCTCTCCAAACAAATTATAGATGGAGTAAGCAATGACAATGAATATAGTTTATTTTTACGAGGATTAGATTACATGATACAAACTGTGAAATCTTATTTACAGACTAGAACATATGTAGGGGCTACGACTTGGTGTGAATATAATCATATAAATCCACGTGAAAGATCAAGTGATATGGATGAACTTTTACTGAGACTATACAATCTGACGAACCAGGAGACATTAATTTCAAGAGGGTTTTTAATAGTGGCGTGCTGTATTACCTTAAGACGCATAGTAGTTTTAGATATGAGTAAACTTGAACACTTAAGATCTGAATCAAAAGATTGGGCTAATGAAATAATCAAACAGTTATTTTGTATTCCTATGTCACAACATTCTCTATCGCTTTGCTATAGTATAAGGGAGAACTTTTTTGCTAATGGCCATCAAGGCATTCTTCGTGACCACAAACGTTTTAATTGCGTGATAACATACGCTGATGACGATTATGAACGTAGTGAGATTGATAATGTAAGGGATAATGTGAGAGATGAATATTTAGAAAATTCAGCTGAGGAACGTTTACAGCAAGAATCCGTATGGAGATCATTAAGCAATACTTCATTAGAAGAATTTCATAGAACGATAAACAATGATCAAATAAATGAATATAGTAGCTCAGGGATACATAATGAAGACGATATCGGAGATAGAAACAGCCAACCAATGAATCGGGAACAGCACACTCATGCAAATGTCAATCCCATGAATGTCGAAATAGATGACAATCTTGTTCAGATTCGAAATTATCAAGCTACAAATTATTCTTCAACTCAAAGAGCGTACAGACATACAATGCCCATACATACAATAAACAGGCCCAATAATAATATATCAGATCCACCTGTGATACAACCTACACTACATCCATACATTCCTGTCGGTAGAAATTTCTACTTAAACCCACATATTACTCATTCATCTCCCGCTATACCTATGCCTAACTATGCATACTTACCCATCAATAATGGGCTACCCCCACCCCCATTGTGTTTTATGGAACCAGTTTCATTTCCTATAATACAACAAACTCAATCAGGACCTCTACATATCTTTAATAATAATATAAATGCACCCGGCTTAAACCCATATCAGTAGATGTAAAATCTTAGTTAACGCCCTCCTTATATTTTCATTCATCTTAACTATGTCTCGACATCATGTGGTATTTACGTACAATGTTAACTCCATAAACACTCTGATCATATTAAAAACATTCTACTTTTATCTGCCTGTCTCTCTATTAAAATGTATCCACCAATTCAAATGGTAGCCTCAGAGCCCAGATCGAAAACTTTCAAGTTCTTCACCGGCTTCATAATATTTTCTTATCCTAATCCTTATATCAGATATATAGATATATAGCATAGTTTCATACATTTATTACACAGTGTGTCTGGAAAATTCGGCTCAATTTTCCTCACACAGTATGCAGAAATAATCGGTTGAAGTTTATTCAATGCCCACCGTTGTACGAAATACATATACAAACGCATATACAAATGCAAATACAAATACAAATACATATAACTACAATTACATATTTATATAAATTGCAATGCGTTATCAAAATACTTTTGTCTTCCATTGTACGATATAAGCCAATGCACTCACGCTCTCATTGCTCTCATTAATTCCTTTCCAAAACAAGAAAATAACGGAATGCATGTCAAATCGTGGTTTCTCCCAACACATTCATTGTAAGTCAATTCTCACACAGCAATATTCTGTTAATAATTGTATACTCCTCTCAAAAACTGGTAATAATGGCTGCTTATGCAACGCGCAACTATCAATATTCGCAATACTATATGGAAACGATATTCTCAAAAGACCCAGTCAAAATACATTTTAGACGGATAAACGATCGTTCACAGCAAGCACAGATACAGAAGCTTTACCAATAGTAAATATTATATATGGAAACGATATTCTGCAACACGAAACTTTCTCCCCAAGCAAATTTTAGACGGAGTAAGCAAAAACATTGTTAGCTCCACAAACACTCTGATCATATTAAAAACATTCTATTTTTGTCTGCCGTCTCCAAAGTACATGGCTTTAGACGCGCAACTATCAATATTCGCAATATTATACTTTATAGAAACGTTATTCGGCAACTCTAAGCACCCAGTCAAAATACATTTTAGACGGATGAACTGGATGAACTAACATTAACTCCAAAAACCCTCCGATCCCACCATAAAAATCCCCTGCAACAGCTTCGTTATACTTTTCTTATCCCTGATTTGGATAAGATAGTCTTGCATGTTGGGAGGATTAAATATTTACCCAATGTTCCGAACAACTGGCAATATGCTGCAGTGTTAATTCTTTTATACGGAACTATTTCTTCACATTTAAAACGTGAAAATATAATAATGGTACAGCACATTATATATGTACCCAATGTTCCGAACAACTGGCAATATGCTGCAGTGTTAATTCTTTTATACGGAACTATTTCTTCATGGTATGGTACATCATATAAAATATGTACCCAATGTTCCGTACAACTGGCAATATGCTGCAGTGTTAATTCTTTTTTTAACGGAACAACTTCTTCACATTTAAAACGTGAAGGAAAAAAAAGACAAAAAAAAAGACAAAAAAAAAAGACAAAAAAAAATTTCAAAAAAATTTAAAAAAAAAAACACACAAAAAAAAGACAAAAAAAGGTATTTAACTACTATGAGTTAAATGATAGAATTCATTATAGGATATTAAAATCCCGATGAATTCTAAATCGCAAACCAACTGTAGATTTGCACTGTGGGCCAGCCACAGAGATTATGAGCTCTCAAGCGAAAGCTGTCGCCTTTTATACCCTTTTGGAGGCCTGCTTCGATTACATAATGTTGTGCAACTCTGTCTACAGAGTTGCAAATTGGAACAGCTAATGCCACGTAGCCATTTGAAACTATCGGAAGGCGCTGTTACTATACATATACAAACACATACATACACATACAGATATCTGTGTACATACATATTTGTATGCACATGTGTGCATACTCAGCGTTTATTCCATGCATACAGACAAAAGTCTGCATTCTAGAATATTCTACGCATTTCGATTGAATTGTCGTTACTTTTGCTGTTGTCAGACGACGCTCTAGCAGAGAAGCTATGTATGTACATACATATGTATGTATGTATTTGGTTTTAGCTAACAATATGTTAAATTAGGCAGTGGCATTGATAGTAATGGCAGACAGCATTTTAACATTAATACATATAAAAATATTAATAAATTAATAAATAAAAAGTTTCCAGCGGCATTCGAACCCAGGTCATTTAAAAATAACATGTTATCGTTAGCTAAGCCTAAATAAATTCACAGCTGATCAGCAGCTTGTGACGTCACAAAACAATGCAATCGCAATTCTTGGAATATGTATACACACTTGGATGTGTAACACGTACAAACACTGTTTGTACACATATACATATACATACACATACATACATACATACATATATGCATGCATAGAAAAACTGCTTGCAGCGTGGCAAATCGGAAAAGCAGTTTCTAGTGCATAAATTCACATGCGTATGTTTATAAATACATACATACATATGTATGTATCTTATTATCAATTGGCGCTGGCAGCAAGCATTTTATAATAAATATAATAATATAAAATACACAAATAAAAAAAAAATAAAATATTATTTTTGGAAAATAAGTTTTTGGCGGTATTCGAACCCACGCACCCAACTGCAGCTTGCATAGCACTTACCACCAGCGCCACTGCCTTGCCTCGAATTGCACTGCATCATCTAAAACCAAAGTAACGATCGAAAAATGCTCAATTCAGTCACAATTCATAGAAATTTTAGCATGCAAACTTTTGTATGCATGCATAGAAAATCGTTGATATACTCGTATGGTGTGTACATACATACATACATATGTAAATCTGTATGTACATACATACATATGTATAGGAAAAACGTTTTTTGCTTGCCATGTACGTTGGTCATTTCCGAAATATGTATTTATATTTACATATTATATTAAACTTTATATTTATATTAAATGTGTACAAAATGTATTTCAAATACTAGAGACATACAGTTTGGTTTGGCATATACATACATACATCCATATGTATGTAGATATTAATGTCATGATCATAATCTGAACGTTTGCATACGATTGTCTGTCTAGAATTAATCAATAAAGTTTTTGCAGCAAAACCCATGTGGCGCAGCAACAAAGGCAGCGAGACAGCAAGACGCCTGCAATGCTCACACACATGCATGCATACAAGCGTAGATCGGCGTGTGTGTGTTTGTGTTTTTACATGTGTAGTTTGTTACTATTATTCGTTCGAAGAAGGGCTCAGGGGATTTCGTAGTCGAGCAGTCTCGACTACAGCTTTCTTACTTGTTATACCCTGAGCCCATTGAAAATGGGAAATCAGGGTATAATGGTTTTGTTAAAAGTATGTAACAGGCAGAAGGAGGCGTGGCAGACCTCATAAAGTATATATATTCTTGATCAGGGTGACGAGAAAAGTTGATATAGCCATGTCCGTCTGTCCGTCTGTCCGTATGTTTGAACGCGTCGATTTCCGAAGATACAAAAGCTAGAGAGTTCATTCTTTTTGTGTTAGGTTTGTATATTGCACGCGCAGTACGAGTTTGTTTCAGAAATTCGATAACTTGTATATTTGCCAAGTTATCGATAAACGAATTTATCGGGATCCAGTTAAAAAATTATAGCTAATTCATCTTTAGAGTTAGAGTCTCCAAGTCTTCTGCATTTTTATAGATACTAATTTAATACAATTTCGATTTTTGTCAGAATTTGGATTCCGGTCCCCACTTCGCCCCACCATCCCCAAATATGAAAAAAATGCATTTCAAATACTAGAGACATGCAGTTTAGTTTAGCATATAGATATGAATATCATAATCATAATCTGAAGATATCAATACGATTGCCCATCTAGAAACAGAATTATAAGTCATCAAAGTTTTCTCATCAAAATGCATGCGGTGCAACAGCAAAGCAGCGAGACAGCAAAACGCTTGCAATGCTTACACACATGCATACACACATACATTTATTTATTTATTTAAAAAATATTGACATAAACGAGAGTCAAAATAGCCTACAAAAAATACAATTATTACAATAGAATCACCAACCCGATGGGGGTGTTTTATAAGCCAGTCCAGTCCGGCCAGCTATGCATACAAGCGTAGATCAGCGTCTATGTGTGCGCGTGGTTTTGCATGCGTGCAGAACCGAATCGAATAATTCTTGGAATATTGTTCATTCGAAGAAGGGCTCAGGGGATTTCGTAGTCGAGCAGTCTCGACTACAGCTTTCTTACTTGTTAAATATTTTATCGGAAATTTTCAAGCAAATCTTTTCAATTTTTGACAAGCGTTGCATCATGGAGATCAACGGAAAAGAGATCTGTGTTGAAGAGCGCAAATTAATTTAAAAATTTCGGTTGGAGGGCAAATCCTGGCGAGAAATCAGACGATGGGTTGGCAGAACTCATTCCTCATGTCAGAGAGTGTACGACAACTACGTTTCAACAGGCTCCTTATTATCGAAGCCCCGGTCTGGCCGTCCCTCGGATAACTGCTACCCAAGGAAGTCTTGAAGTTGCGGAACGTTTTAACAAAACGTTGTCCGATCAAACGGTTCGCCGCATTTGGAAGGAAGCGGTGTATAATGGAAAAGTTGCCCGTAGAAAACCCCATATTTCAAAGGCAAACTAACTAAAGCGTATGGACTTCGCTAATGAGCACATTACCAAGCCGACAAGCTTCTGGAACAAGGTCATATTTTCGGATGAGAGCAAGTTCTGCATATTTGGTATTAAGGGCAAGAAAGTTATTTGGAGAAAAAGAGGAACAGCCTTCGGAAAAGAAAATTTGATTCCAACGGTGAAACATGGAGGAGGAGGCGTAATGTTTTGGGGGTGTATAGCGGCTCGTGGTGTTGGGAACTTGACATTTATAGAGTCCACCATGGATCACAAGCAGTACATTACCATTTTGGAGCAGAATTTGAAACAGAGTGCTGAAAAATTGGAGATTGCTGATGATTATTACTTTCAGCAAGATAATGATCCCAAGCACACAGCTCATAACGTGAAGCTATGGCTCCTCTATAATGCTAAAAACAGCTGCCTACGCCACCCCAATCACCTGACTTGAATCCCATAGAGCATTTTTTGGATTTTTTGGAGCGCAGGATCAGAGAGCGAATAATTACGTCAAAGGACATGCTCAAATCGGTTCTGATGGAGGAATGGCTAAAAATTCCGGTTGATTTTACCCGGAAATTGGTGGCATCGATGCCAAAACGGTTGGAAGAGACTAAGAAGCGAAAGGAATTTTACGTGTCCCACACCTCTGAAAATCTTTGTGAATTTATTCACAACACCGTTGCTTAATAGAGCATGAAGAACAAAATAGTGGCAATAGCATCTGTTAACGCCTCTTATATTGTTGGTGTCATTCGAATGGGAAATTTTAGGCATGTCAGGTGTTTTGCTCATACCCTAAATTTGATTTCTTAACAGTTATTGAGAAAAATGAGTAGCGTACGCAAAAAGCTAAAGCAATTGCAGAACATTTTAGCCGCAGCTCATCAGGCCAACAAAAATGGAAGGAAATGCAAGATTTGTTTAAGTTGCCTGAACTAAAAACATCCTAAAACGTTCCTACATGTTGGAATTCAACGTTTAATCTCTTTCAAAGACAGTCTCAAGGGAGGCGGTGGTGGCGGCACTGTCGACCCGAACCGATCCGATTTAATATTGTCACCAGAAGAGTGGAATTTTATTCATGGAGTTCCTCCTACTTTGCAGCCATTTTATGACATAAGCTAGGAAATTTCGGCAAAGAAAAATGTGACTCTGTCCAAAATAATAGTCATTATTGGCTTATTGAAAAAAAAAAAAAAAATGGTGACCTTAAGCCAAGCGGTGAAAGATCCCATTTCGATAGATGTTGCAATGAAGGAGATCGTCTGCCGGTTTACGCTGCAGTGCTTGGAGGGTGGTCGTCTTCGCGCTGCTGTCATTGAACTTGAGCAAAATTTTAAATAATACAAGAACCGTATATTGCTCATGGTGGAAGGAGTACGGGATTAACGGCAGGAATGCGGGTATTCTCTGACTGTCTTAATAAATATCTGCAATAATTGTAGATGATCAGGAGGTTATCTGCATGCCTGTCCCATCGCTTATCACGGAATTTGGCGTATGCGTGAATGTACCTCCGTATACTGCTAATTTGGCACAGAATTGGAGCCGTACCTGCTACATATGGATGCGGTATCGCGACTTTGTCTTCCAACAGAACAATGATCCCAAACACACAGCCCACAATGTCAAGCTCTGGTTGCTCTACAACACTAGACACCAGCTTCATTCGCCTACCCAGTCACCGGACCTTAATCCTATAGAGCATTTATGGGATTTTTTGGAGCGCAGGATCAGAGAGCGAATAATTACGTCAAAGGACATGCTCAAATCGGTTTTGATGGAGGAATGGCTAAAAATTCCGGTTGATTTTACCCGGAAATTGGTGGCATCGATGCCAAAACGGTTGGAAGAGACTAAGAAGCGAAAGGAATTTTACGTGTCCCACACCTCTGAAAATCTTTGTGAATTTATACCGTTGCTTAATCAAGAACAAAATAGTAGCAAAGCATCTGATAACGCCTCTAATATTGTTGACTTGAATCCAATAGAGCATTTGTGTGATTTACTTGAGCGCAGGATTCGGCAGCGTACCATTACCTCAAAAAAAAAAAAAAAAAAAAAAAAAAAAAAAAAATGCTAAAGGAGGAGGAATTATTGAGGAATGGAGCAAAATAACCACAGAGGATACTCGAAAGCTTGTGGATTCGATGCCTAGACGTCTGGCGGAGGTGCTATAAAAAAGGCTATCCCACCAAATATAAACGCAAAACAAAACGCATTGTATGCAGATTTTTTGTTGTTCCCCTTCTTATGTAGGCAGACCTTTGGAAGGAAGCAAGTGTATGTATGTATTTGCTTACCAGTTGAGGAGGAGACCTGACTTAAGTGAAAAAGGGCTAAAAAAAAAACGGGGTAAATAATTTGATTTAAAAGTTTCATTAGGAGGAAAATATTTGACAATATTTTACTTATATATTTACGTACATTGTATATTGAAATGTATGTATTACAAAATTATTATTACAATTATTATTACATTATTATTACAAATATATTGAAAGTACTGAGCATTTTTCTTAAGATTTCTTACTTAAAAACAAACATTACAAATATTTGACATGACATTAATTAATATAAATTGCTTTTGTGTGTTTAATTACAATCTGTAGCTTAGACAATAAACATCCGTCTTCAGAGCGAGGGAATTGCAGGTCCAGTGGGTACCTTCTCCTCCTTAAGCATCTAGTTTGGGTGCTGTTGTCAAGTAGATTAACAGTTAGTAAAGTTAGTACTTGGTTAGTCTAGCCTCTTAGGATACCAACCATTAAGTCTGCGCATTTCATCGAGGTCTCCTGACGGCGGTGCATAAGAAGAAGAAACTTTGAAATCTGTGAAGTAATTTTGTAGTCCAGATGGGCTCCAAGATTGTTATATACAGCAGCAGTTTACTCCGCTCGCAGGGCATATCATGATGCTATGGCTAGACAAAAGATTTTGACATTGCCAACTTCCTTAAGAAAGTGAGAGAAAACGTTAATATTGGAGATCGCAAAAGAAAAATATATATACAAAACCAAACCTCCCCTTTGAATGTGATTAAGCCTGTGGGAAAAAACCTGGACTTGAAGAAAGGGCATCATTATATAAAATATTTAAAAAAAATTAATAAATGTACAAATGATATATAATTTGGTTCTAATTAAGTGTATGATGCTTTATTTCGTTCTTTAATTAAATTATTTTAGAAACTATGTTCAAAATCTACAATATTTTCTTATGTCAAAGGAGCCCCGCTCGGTCAGTCCCGTGCCAGCGATTATTTCATTACATAAATTATTTTGGCAGCCATGCGTCTACACTTCTCCGCTGTCTGCTTTAAAATGCGCTCTCGTTCTGCCTCTTCTGCTTAAGCTCTTGTTGATCATCGCACTATCGACGGCACTGTTAAATCAGCACTGTTACTCAACAGTGATCGCAGCAATCGATGTGTATATATCGATAGTTAACAGTATTGCCGTTCTTTTAATCTATTATTGGAATTTCTTTTTGTTTTTACAATATTTTAATTCAGAAACCCTTGATTTCATTTTTATTCCATCTATTCACTTGTTTATCTCTCTGAATTCGTATAAGCGGTCTGGTAAGTTAACATAGAAACGCCACTATGAAACGCGCTTTAATTTCCATGAAAACGAGGTAATTTTGCTGCAGTGCGCGCCAAGTATTCATTGAAATTGTGACGTCACTCGACCTCTGTTAGTTAACAGCGATGCTTACCAGCGAATCCCACTCGGCAACAGTGTTGCAAGATTTTCATAGTCACCATAAGCTAGATATATGTATGTATGTATGTATTTAAAATTATATTCATAAAATTATTGTATCAATTTCATTATTTGTTCCTCATATTTGTCAGGCGTTTTAATTAATGATAAGTCCTTTACAGGTACTTTATAATTAGAGCAACATTTTCCATGACGGCGTAATTCATATCTGCAAAAACAAACTATATTCGCAATATTGCGTTCAGACCTTTAATATTTAATTAGTTTCGCAATTTAGTTTTGACGATGTTGACTTGACCAAGGAGGCGATAATATGTGTATAGCAAATAATGGCAACTGCTGAAAGGATTTATTCCCGCTGGCATCCTTATAATTGAGGACCTCGGCCCAATTTATTAAATGGATTTTTCCAAATTGAGCAACAATTTCCTCAACATTTGTATAATTAAGAAATTCCAACAAAGGAATTATGTATATCGGTTGGTTTCTTATTTGCACGTAGTATGTTTTCTACGGCAAGAACCTCCAATTTTTAAATGTCACAATTACTTTCGGCATTTTTCACAAATATTTGAAGCGTTTGATATTACCGTTGTATGACCAAAAGTGATCATAAAAATACTTTACAATCTCTAAAAAAAATCGTTATATAGAAATCTGTTTTATTTAGTTTTTTTTTTTTATTTTTTTTTTTAAGGCCGGTGTGTCGGACTGCAATTCTGCCTACCGACTAAAAAACCTCCTCTTCTAGGACTCAAATTCCACCTTGGAGCCAGCAGTTGTCCCGCACTAGCCCTCAAGGAGAAGCCTTTGAATATGCTCGAACTGAGCATTGCCATCTGTGGTTTTTTGCCGCAGTATCTTATCGGCTAGGTCACAGAATGATTTCCAAGCATCTTTGCCAATGTGGTACTTTTTTCTGACCACCTTATGTATTCAAAGAAAGTGTGTTAATGCAGCTGGATTCGGTAGTGGGAACACTATATTATTTCAGTACTTTCTATAAGAACCAGGAACGGAGAATATTTGCTTATCCTTATAATTAATATAATATATACGAAATATTACGGAATGAATTTCCTTTCATACAGCAGTTGTTATACTCACTCTCAAAGTGAAAAGAGTATATTGGCTTGTGCAATGACCATCAGGCTGTACTTTCTTTTCTTTCTGTGACAACAGAATAGGAATTAGAGACGATAGCACTGTGGTTAACTATCATTATATAAAGCAAGAGAATTCAATTATATTAATTTATAAAGAAACAGTTATACTGTTATCGCGTGCTTTACAAAAATGAAATTTGTATTCAGACAAAGAGTAACTATCTTATATTTAGCATTCAGCTAGGCTTAACCTGCATGTTGTGTACATAGTACATTCTACCCGCAACGTCAATCAATTTTTTTACAGCACACATGGACCTAATCCAGATAACAGTAAGTAAAAGTGCTGCAACTGCCAGTTGGCTGAATAGATCGGCACAGATGTGACACTGAAACGGAATATCACCAGGCAACGCGTTTTCAAGCCATTTTTCGTATTAGCGGTGGAGCTGCTACGCAGCAATATGTGGATATGCATATCTCAGTTAGTATTTACAATCGAAAGCCTTGAACAGAGAACTTGCATAATCTTTTCTATTGTATTTTGGGGCTCTATCAAAACCCTAAGCCCACGATTGGTACGAGTCCTTTAAGATGAAGACCTGCCTCGTTCCGGGCGATATTCGACTTGGTTCATGATCGCCGTTAGGTTCGTTACAAAAGAGCTCAAAGTTTGTACCGCATGGACAGAAAACCAAATTTGAACCATAAGCTGTAACGGCCTGTAAGAGGGAATCCAATGACTGGAAAAGGCGATGATATCTTAAGATCCATTAATAGAGATCTATTAAATATCCGCTTACTTTTCGCTCACAATAAATACTGCAAGTATATATCCTAATTATTTGATTGTAGTTCAAAAGTTATTTGAAATTTCATTCACTTCTGATGTAGTCAATTCGACCTAGTTCCATCAGTTACCAACATGAATTATTTGTGATTAGTTAGATTTGTTCCACCAAATCAATTCATATTTTTGCCATACATCTCTCATCTATATGATTAGCTTTATGTGTCTTTCTTACTCCCAGTACGAATGCTTAATGTGCAAAATGAATTCCAGAAATTCCTTATTGACTGGTAACGCAAAGTGGGCTTATCTAGCCATCATTTGGAATCATTTTTGACTAGGACCCAAAAGGAGAAATAAAAAGCAAATAATAAGGCTGCGGCCAGAGCATTGAGTTATTAATTGAAGCCACAAAATGTGTCAATTTCTTTGCTTCGTGCGCTGGTGTTCATTTAATGTTAAAAACTCATTACGCGACTTGATCTGTGTAAAGGAAGGCAAATGCTGTGTGTGGGTGTGGGTTGCCTTAATAACCACAAAACAGCTGCATATGCCGCAACAAACATAGCAAACATACCAATACAATGGCAAACACACACACACACACATACACACGTATTGTAGGACACACACACACAGCCACACTTAAGTAGGCAGCACAGTCGTAAATGAAAATCTTTGTGCAGAATTAATTAAGTAAACAATACGAAAATTGTGAAAATTGCTTTGAATGCGTCCCCAAGCGCGCAAAGACAAGAGACAGAGACAGACAGGGAAGAGAGAGAGAGAGAGAGAGAGAGAGACATTCCTGTAGACAGAGGCATAAGCAAGTTATATCCACATGCGACACACACACACATACACACACAAATGCAAATAGAGATGCCTTCCGCCGCCACACATGTAAAGTTATTGTGCACAGCTGTTGTTGTTGCCATTACTCATTATTATTATCATTGTGCTTAATAGGCAAAAACGATGGGTGCTCTGGACGCTGTCGGCGCTACAGCCGGGCAGAGAAGGCTGCTGCTCAGCATCGGGCACAATACTGAGTACTAAAAGCAGCCAACGCTGATTGTGCATTAAAAATTACACCATGCTTCGCCTTAATGGTAAGACACTGCAAATGGAGCCAAGTGCGAGGCTTTACCCCCAACTATATAGTGGTCGAACTAGGAAAGTCTTTTCGCTCAAGTAATTGATCTAATGGATAGACGGGGATAACTGAGAAATTATGAACACTCTGTTTTGAATCAAATATATGTATCAGCATTTGAAAATAAATAAATAATTACTAAGTATTACGTAAGATTTTCATATTTAAAGTATTTTTTTACGATGATTCTTGTATAAAATTAAGAATTTTGTCTACTTTGTTTCTTACTTCAACTCATTGAGATGGGTAAGTAATGCATGTGTATAAAAGAGATTGAGAAATTCTGAAAACAAACCAATAGATTCGATATTCCCGTCAGTTCGACAGTCCGGTAGTTCGACAGTTCGACAGTCCGACTGTCCAACGGAACTGCCGACAGTTCGACAGTCCGGCAGTCCGGCAGTCCGTTCGATATTCCCGTCAATTCGGCAGTTCGAAAATCCGTCAGTTCGACAGTCCGTTCCGCAGTCCGGCAGTTTACAATCCGGCAGTTCGACAGTCCGGCAGTCCGTTCGACATTCCCATCAATCCGACAGTTCGAAAGTCTGTCAGTTCGACAGTCTGTTCAGCAGTCCGACCGTCCGTTCGATAGTTCGACTGTCCGGTAGTTTAACAGTCCGGCAGTTCGACAGTCCATAAGTTCGACAGACCGTTCAGCATTCCAATATTTTGACAGTCCGGCAAACCGTTTCACAGTCCGGAATCTCGATGTCGCCCGGCAGTTCGACAATCCATCCATCCATGAACCCGTCCGTTCGTTATCCATGAGTCCGTCGGTTGCTTCGCCAGTTTACTTACTTATGTCGATATCAATCAAATCCCTTTATTTCATATTTAGGTTCTAAATTTTATTAAATGTCGTTGCATATTCTATGTAGTCAATATAATATCAAAAACTGTTATAGTTTCATCTATTAAGAAAGTAAATGCTAGAAAGTCGGAACTTGTTTATTAATCGGAAATACCTCTATTATTATTCTTATTATTATCTTCAGTTTTGTTCTGAAAATATTCAGAGAAGCTAAAACTTGGCTAGCGCAATAGCACTCAATTTAGATACAATTTTGTCTCGTGAATAGAGTAGAAAAACGGGTTTGTAAGTGGGTAAGAATAGAAGCTACAGATATAAGGTTTATAATTGTAATAAAATGAAGAAAGAAGAAAGATAAACACGAATTGGTATTCGTTTGGAAATTCTTTCCAGTCTTCTATGGTCGTCATCATTAGCGTGACTTGTGCTTTGTGCGCGCTTTCGTTGCCGATCTTTACATGACATGTTCGTATGAAGCTAGAAAGCTCTACGAGGGACGAAAGACGGATGAAAAAGAAAAAGAGAGAGAGAGACTGATAGAGACAGAGAGACACTTGTTTTGCTCTAAAATTAGAGTCTAAATGTCTTTCATGCCTTTCCCCTCTTACCAGAGTTCGTGACTAACCCAATAAAAAGTGTTTGTAAATTCATAGTTAATCAAGATTTGTATTAACTATTTGGAAACGTGCGAGTGGACAGCTATGATAATTGTTAGGAATAATAAAAATAAATGAATAAGCTAGAGTCGATGACTATATACCCTTTGAAGCACGGAATGTCATTGATGGATCTAGCTATTTATTGATTTCGCGAACAATATACGCTTGAAACCTGAATAAAATTTCAATTGATTTCTCTCAGTGTATTCGAGCATGGTAGAAAGGCCACTTGAAACTCTCCAAATTTATGATCAATATGAACGCGTGTTGAGTAGCATAAATGCAGCTCGATTGTCTCGATGGCATCGATTTTACGATGATGTTTACGATCGAATTCTTTTCTGTTATGTTTGCTCAGCTGACTCTCGGCGTCTGTTGATTGTCGTGTAAAATCCAAACAGGTATCAGTCGGGGCTGCGCAGCCAGAGATACTTTTATGTCAAGATCAGTCAAGTTGCCCAAGTCACAGACACGAAAACAGACTACAGACTACAGACTACAGACTGCAGACTATAGAGACAAAGAACACCGTTACAAGCTTTACTTTCACTTGTGCAAACACGGAGCGAGCTTGTGCCAAGAACAAGAGCAGCCGAGCCGAGGCGCTGCCATGAAGCTCATTTGGCGGCCATCTCTGCTGCGGCGAGGGTCATCAGCGGGGCCCTAGACGTGGAGCCGACTGGAGCTGGGGCCTAAAGCACCGCTTGGACGTCGCTCGCAAGCATCTCTGGCCTCAGTAGCATGTCAGGGGGCAAGCCAAGCGGACCAATTTACCGACTCCGATTCGCGTCTCGTGGTATCTAGTACGTGCTACCTGTCTCTTTTGCTTTCGCTCCCTCTCGCTCTCTCACTCTCTCTATTTGCCACTCTGTCTTTGCCGGTTTCGCCCTTCCGCATAACTAAAATTCTTTGTCGATTTAATTTGATTTATAAATTTGCCTAGTAATATTTCGCATTTCTCTCTCTCTCTCTCTCTCTCTCCCAGCAGCTGGAGACGACGGGAGCAAGAACAAAAGCAACACTTTACCTATCATGAATCTGACTGGCCATGGGCCTGCCAAATGGTGGTGGTGCTGCTGCTGCTGCTGGGCAACATCTGCGGCTCTGGCGCCCATTTGCACAAATGGAATATCGTGCACAAGAGTTTTCGCTACATGCAGGAGACGATGCTGAGCAACAGCTTAGAGCGCGCTCATCTCAATTATGGCATTGTATTCGAGTGCCGTACCATGTAAGTGCTGCCATTTCAAGCCCCACAAGACTCTCATACCAATTTCGTTTCAGTTCCGACGCGAGCCTGGGCGACGAAGTACACTTCCATCTGCAGTTAGGCGACCTGGGCGGATTCCGTCGCTTGGATGCCAACAAGAAGCTGGCCCTATTTCTGCACGGCTGGAACGATCAGGGCAGCAAGGACTGGGTGCAGGAGCTACTGTTGAGTAAGCTAAACAAAACATAATATTTTGCATGCAATTTCAAGATTTTTCTCATTTTCAAGTACTCAGAAGTCCAGCTTAGCTGTTCATATTGATAGATGAGATATAGGCTTGTTCTGAAAAGTTTTGGAAACTCTTGGATGCAGATCTTTTCATCTTTTCTCTTGCGATTTCAAGTGCTACTAAAGATGCTAGCTCTGATCAGCTCCTTGCTTACTCTCTAGAGTTTCGAGTAGCTGCAGGTCATATTCTACCTAAGAGTTTCCTTTCAAGGTGATTTCCAATTAGACCTTCGTCAATCTGTTGCGTTTACCTATCTGAATTCTAACTTTCTCTCTTATTACTTGGCTCATTGAGAATTGGTTCGATTCTTTTTTCCATCCCTACTTGATTCTATAAATTTTGTTAGATGATATTGTATGGACGGGTTTGGTTATGCCAAATTTAAGCAATGTAAAAGGAGACATACTATTTGAGAGTAGGAGAAGGTTTTGACGAATTATTTCAGTATCTTATGTGAAATATGTTAGGCTAAAATACATTTTCTATGTCTGCAATTAGGATTAGTTTTGCCTTACCACTAAGTTCAGCTCTGAGCTAGGTAAACTGCGATTCCATAGATTTCACTTCCTTGTAAGGTATATAAATATTTTCCTCATAATTATGACTATTTTCTAATTTGTTTATGGAACCTCTCTTGTCCATTGGAAATTAGGATCTCTGCTCGTAATATGTGGCAAAAATTAAAATTTTAATGGAAGCAACTGGTCAAGTGGCTAATGCGATACAAAATTAATGAAAGTCCCAGATAGAATTAATCGATTGATTTCCAAGATTTAGCTTCAGCCTAATAGCTGTTGCGTTGGCTATAGTTGAACGCAAATAAATATATGAACTCGGCTTGATAAGTAAAAGAACGATTTGCCACGTTCCCAAAATAATCTAAAGGCTAGAAACACACTAACTTAAGGAATAGATAATTATTGATCGAACATCACAGATTGACTAATCCACAATATTGAAAATAATTATGTATATTTGAATATATATCCAAGTACAATCACCACAAAAAATTGCTGAAGGATTTTTACTAATATTCCATTGACATGATGATCCCTGTAAACATCATTTAATGCTCTCTCTCCCTCTCTCTCTCTCACTCTCTGTGCATATTTTGAGCAGCTTGGACGTTATTCGACGAGGACTACAATGTGTGTGTCGTGGACTGGGGTAACCTATCGCAGAATGACTATAAGAGCGCCTCGATGTCCATATTCGACGTTGGCTTGACAGTCGCTGGCATTATCATTGCCCTGGAGCAAATGCGACCGCGTCACTTCAATCGACAGAACGTCACCTTGGCGGGCTATAGCCTGGGCGCCCATGCCGCTGGCTATGCGGGCGCCGTGCTGGGCGGTCAGGTGGAGCAGATCATTGGCCTGGATCCGGCTGGGCCGCTGTTCACACTGCCCGCCGACGTCCATCCCAAGTACAGGCTGGACAAGACGGACGCCCAGTTCGTGCAGGTGCTGCATACCTCGGGCGGTACGCTGGGCACGAGTCTGAAGTGTGGCCATGCGGACTTCTATCCGAATGGCGGACGAGCTCCGCAGAGCAACTGTCTGATGTTTATGAATTTGCGCGATATGCAGAACACAAGTGAGTGAGCCATGAGTGAGAGAGAGAGAGAGAGAGGTCGGAGAGCTAATAAATCATATTCCTTTCACCCGTAGATCCCATTGCCTGCAGTCACTCGGCGGCGGCGATATTCTTTAGGCAGAGCATGGATCCGCAGTATCCCTTCATTGGCTACGAGTGCGATAGCTATCGCGACTATCGTGCTGGTCGTTGCGATAACAATCGGCGAGCCATGTTCGGCATTCACTCACGCCGTCGACTACAGGGCAGCTTCTACTTCGAGACCAGCTCGAGCCACCCCTACGTGCAGCGACAACGTACGGAGCGGCTTTGGAATTGGATTTGGGATAGGTCTCGCAATCGGAATCGCATTAGCGCCAGGCACTTAAGCGAAGACGAAGCAATTACATTAGCAGCAGCAACGACGGCGATTGCCAGAGACCCCGTGGGCCGCAGTCCATGGACGCGCAGGAGGCGACGGCGCCATCGCTGCCCGTCCAGCTGAACCCAATGGAAGACGGAGCGAGGTAGAGCGGAACTAGTTCCTAGTGTTGTTGCCGTTATATATATATAGAGAGAGAAGTGAACGATTAGATATGTATGTCCGATAAAGAAGAAACAGACGAACGCCCTTACCAGGAAGAAATATGCAATCAGCCCAGCCGCGTGTGCTCCACATTTCGCTGCGCATTGTTCTTGGCAGCAAATGAATAGAATAGCAACAACAGTCGGTTGGTGTTAAGTTGATTATTGTCGAATACAAAATACAAAATACAGAATACAAAATAAAAACGAATAGAAGAAAAAAAAAACACGCATTCGCTGTCTAACGTGTTAGTTAAAATAGCCGTTCATAATTAAGAGGGGTCGGGCTGTCTGACATCTACATACTGATATAGGTGCACATGAACATAAAATAATTTAACACTTAACGTGGACAAGAGGTTCTGGATCCCCGGCCAGGGCTAGGACCAGGGACCAGGGCCAGGACCAGGACCAGGACCAGGACCAGGACCAGGGCCAGACCTGACTGGCTGGTCGAGCCAGTAGAAATGCAACTCACATAACTCATGCGAAGTCGACGGCCGCGCTGGCGACGACGGCGCCATAAATTTCAAAACAGGAAGCACCGAGCAAAAACAACTCGCAACTCAAGTGGAATGTAACGGAGCAGCAATAGCAACAGCAGCAGGAGGAGGAGGAGGAGAAGCAGCAGCAGCAGGAGCAACGAGCAACAGCAGCAGGAGCTGAAGCAAGAAAACGAACAACAAGCTAAATAAAAGCAGAACAGGTCTCATGTAGACGGCAAATATTAACTACCTTTTAGCCGAGGCGTGCCCAATGCGAAAGGCCAGCTGACGTAAAGTTGTAGAAAATTATGTTTTACAATGCGAAAATTGAATTTCAGTTTATTGTTTTCGCTTTTCATTTTGTTTTACGATTAACTGTAAAGTGCAGCCGCCAGTACACGTTGCGTATACGCCATGGCTGCCAGCCAGAGCCGAACTTTGTTGCACGTCAATGACTTCCTGCCAGTCCCTGTGTATACGACTCTATATGTATGTACATATACATATACATATACATATATTTACGGTCACACACACATATATAAATGTGTATTTTGGTGTGCAGGGAATGCCGTTGTTTTGATATTCGGACAACCTTTTGTAGGTAGCATGTAGTAACAACATTCGATACCTGCCAAATTAATTAGAAATTTTAAAAGTTACCAGCGTATAAAAATTGAATTCGGAAACTGAACGAACAGCCACGGCACGGCACGACTGGTGCATGCCAGAGAGCCAGCCAGGCGAAACGGCAAAAAATGTTTCGAAAATCGACTACCCTCTGGCCCCAGAGGCGTATATTATATAGCGGGCTTAGATATCATTAGGCGTTAGCTCAAATCGGGCATACTGAAGCTTGTAAGCGCTGCATTTTATGCAGAACTTTTCGGAAATACCCACCAAAGAAGAAAATATGTTTCCCATTTGCCAATAGCAAGGCTCAGAAGAGAATTAGAATTAGTAGTAAATTCTTGTAGATATCATCTGTTCTAAAGGAAACATCCTTTGGAAAAAAAGAAATTATAATACAGGGAATATTGAACTCATTTTAGGCGCACTTTCATATATCATATCATATATCATATGTGTGCCTAAAGACATTGGCCTAGAGCTCTAGTCCAAATCTATAGAAAGCTTATATAAACGGAATTTATAAGAAATATTTCTTCAAAACACTTTGATTCGATCTTATGAGTAGCCCAACTTTTCTTTCCTTTTCACAATATGGAATTCAATCTGCTTAAGATCTTTAAAGTTGACCTTGGTATATTTCATAGTGAAAGATAAAGAATCTCAGATTATCATTAAGGTAAAGTGTGGCTTCCTGCTCACACAATTTATGAGTGAATATGTCTTATGAGCATTAAAAGCTCATTCCATACCTCATATATATAATAATCAATAATAAATACAATTGAAATACATATTTTTTAGGTTAACCAGAGCTCCAATCCGATGGGACTCATGATCCAAGTGCCTAACGGGTCGCTTGGAGCTACTTCAATGTATTATTTATCGAAATTCCAAATGCATAAAATGAATCTTAACCGAATCTTGAGTTCCCAATGTATAATGGCTGTTATAAGACAATAGCCCTAACCCCTAGCGAAATCACTAGAAATTACTTCCAGATATTGAAAATGAGAGTCAAATATTGCATAAACTTAGAGTAAATTGGATATAAAGATTTTTACGAGTCCTGCAATTGTATCTCAATGCAAATCAAAGCCTCTCAGCTGATAAGCTCAACTCTTAGCTACAGCTACGAAGAGCGTCCTTGTTTGTGGGATTGCATAAAAGGATATTAATATCTTTGTTATTGCAGCGGCGTGCGACTCATCGTCCAACAGGAGCTCGATCAAAGAAATGACAAATTTTGTATGGAATTCGTTTGCGATATGCGAATAGACTCTCCCTCTCCCTCTCTCTCTGTCTCTCTCCCTCTCACTCTCTCACTATGTATGTAGTTAAACATTCGTGGATGGAATGGCAGGGTATTTAGCGTTCAGCATACCCACAGCGGGTTATCCATTTCCTGTGTGTTGCTCTATGCAAATAAAAGAAATCAATTTATGAAATTGAATAAAATAAAACTGTTTCATGATACGCGCTTTGTTTTTCGCAACAACAATTAATATGCGCTGTTCAAATAAATACTGTAAATATATATGTATACATATATTACAGTCTTTAATATTTTTCATAAATAATTGAATCAATTGCACGGCGTCGCAATCGTTTTCACACATTGCAAATCGCATTGTTCTCTCTGATAAATTGTTGTCTTTCTCTCATCACAAATATGCAAAGTATTTTACTCGACTTTATTATAGATTTTTGATATTTACTGTGAAATCACTACTCAGACCACTCACTGATTGACGGGGTCACCAACATAGCCAGCACAGTGCCATCCATGTGGATGCTTTGATGGCCTCGAGTTCCCAGCGTGACGAACGAAAGTTTTCATTGTGTGGAGCTGCGGCTCTACCCTGTAATTTGTGTTGGCTGCAGACTTCAATTTCAAGTTGAAGGCGTTCCAAATAGGCGTGACAGTTACTAAAGCCGTGACTGAGACAGAGGCTGAAGCTATGGATGTAGCTGATGCTGAGGCTGAGGCTGATGTTGTGCCCGTAGCTGAAAGAAGGGCAGGACTTTCACTCAATAGCAGCGAGTTGTTAGGAAAACTATTTTACCGCTCAATTGATTTTGCAATTTATTTGCGCGCATTATGCAAACGCACACAGACATCAACAGAGAGTAAAACACACACACGGGCAGCAGGAAACGAGTAGAGGGTAGAGGGTAGAGGGTAATGGGTAGGGAATAACGGGTATCGAGTATCGGGTTACGGGTTACGGGCTAGGGGTACTGAGTATCTCAACGGCAGCAGGAGCAGCTCACGTGTCCTCAGCCCAAAACGAGCGTTTGCCAGTGGCGGGCGCAGTTTCAATTCTATTTACTCCCAATAATCATCACCAATGTCAGTGGCGCTTGCACTAAGGTAAAATAACAACAGTAGCAACAACGGCAGGAACAACAATCGTGGGCACCTCACAAAAGTAACAACGTCAACAGGTTCATTGCCGGTATTTACAGCAACAACAAGTGTAAGCATTGCAGTCGGACCTCACCCGATCCCTCGAGGGTGACTGATGCAAACAAAGGCTTGAGTCCTTGAACAAAAATGAACTTTAAGTTTATACCGATGAATGTCTAGCTAGCTTTTATGCAACTTAATCATAACAGAAATTGAGTAATATGCCTTCTTGGAACAATTATAGAGCGAAGTGTTAAAGGAGAGCATGGAATGGCGGAGCTTTGGTTCCAGAGCCGAAGGAAGATCTAGGGATGGCATAAAAAAGCCTCAAGCTAAGTTCTCCTTTCATCATCAAATTCTGTGACTATGAAGCAGGGATCATATGCTGGTGAGTTTTGCATACATGCATATGTAACTCCACTGATCAGATGTAACTCCACCGATCAGGTGTTGGAGCCTCATATCGATTAAGACAATGAACTAATAACCTATCGAATAAGATCAGCTGTTGAATAACAAGAGATAGTAAAGGAGAACAATATAAACAAATTAAATATTGATATTATAATTATAATTGAATAATAACTGAAGTCTAAACTGTGTAAAGAATAGGAATACGAACATTTAATTGTTGATTCTCTTATTTTAGGTTAGGAACCATGTGTAATTATATTTGATTATTATAAAAAAACTCTTATTTTAGACGAATCAAATTGTGTTATTGCTCCTAGAGAGACCCACCATATTATATATATCCCAAAATATCTGTTATCAATAACCATAACTCAGGCCCAGGGATCGAAGTTATTTGTGAATGAATTTTGCATAGGTCGAGAAGGCTTCAGGATAGAAAGCGGACATAAACTGAGCAGCTTATGGATATGTGTGTCTCTCCCTATCCGTCTCCCCCTCTCTATCTGTCTCTCTGTGTAATAACAGTTTCTGTTTACGATGCAAAGATCCCATACGGCATATGACGTAGAGACCCTCGGCACGGCGCACCTGTCTAGCGTCCCAACGTGATCCTGGCCAAGTTAAGTGTTTCTTTAGCTTAATAACGGAAATATTTTAGTTGCTGGTTGCTGGTTGTTGGTTGTTGGTTGCTGCTGCTCGGACGATACACGCTTACACAAAAACACATTTAAATGCTTCCGGCGATGTGTTAAAGCTGTACAAGGACGTTCATTTGGCTTCTGCCCGCCACGCGCTCTTGCAGGGGCCGTCCATGGAAAAAAGGCCCTCCACTGCCTGCCTGCCTGTAAATAACTCGCAGCTGGTGTCGGCGTCATGGTCGTCGTTGGCTAAGGAACGCCCTCCGTGCTGGAGCTCCAGAAGACGTCCAAGCTGCAGAGCTGCAGAGAATCAACGTGCGACTTGCGACGTCCAACGTCCAACGATGTCCGACATCCAACGTGCGATGTGCGATGTGCGATGTGCGACGTGCAGCCGAAGGCAACGTTTTCTTTTGATTACACGCCGTGGGGTCTGGCCATTGTTCGGCCACCCGCTCGAGCTCGGGCCCCCTTCCAAGCCAAGTCTTGCCCACAATGTAGGTGTAAATGCAAGTGAGCATGAAAGATGAAATATTAACGCGTCGCCTTCCAAGTCCCTGGACAGTGTTCGGCGACTGGCGACTGGCGACCGCCGACCAGCGTCCTTCGTCCTGCGCCCAGTGTCCTGCACTCAATTTCAAAATGCAATTTCTACTAAGAGCGCACATCCGCCAATCGAGCGCCCCAGCCACGAGCTGAACAAGTCAGCAAGCCAGTCCCCAAAGTGAGGTGCAACACAACAAAAGAGCACATCTCAGATGAAAGTGCTTCAGCCGGGCATGCCTGACCGACAAATACACTGTCCCAACTTGCATAGGTTGGGAATGAACAACTGTTTGCCTAAGACAGATCGATTTGACTACAATTATCTATTGACTATAATTATATATTCATTTGGTTCAATGTTTCCCCTTTTATCAATGCAGAATATGAACTTGGTAAGCCGGAATATCCTTAAGAGTGGGTTTGGATAATAATCATAATAGTTCACCTAACATTTTATATATATATGGAATGTTCGTTTCTAGTTTATCCTTCTTCAGAATGACCCTCGCCTGCTGGCATCCATCAGCTGGAACTACTGTCAGCAATAGCTATCTCAGGGTCTCCATCTCTCCCTTCCTCTATCACTTACAGGATAAGACGCAAATCAAATCGAACAATATTTATACAATAGTTCCCCCCTCTCGAAATACAAGATTGTAGCAGGAGGCAGAGTAAGGAATTGAGAAACTGAGTAAAGAGGCCAATAGCAGGGTAAGGCAAAATTAATAGCCCTAGTGGAACAAGCCATTATAAAGTAACCTCTCATTTCTGGCTGGCCATATCATCCGATTTTATTGAATTTTTGTGAAGGTTCATTAAAGTCCTTAAGTGGAAGATTCGTGAAGAAGCCGAGAGAGCATGCCGTACGTAATTCTAGCAAGAGAGACGACAAATCTCATCAATCGGGCTGGGATGTTCATAAAATCTCTCGGCGGATATCATATTCTCGATTTGTTGGAATAAATTCTTAATTTAGTAGACTAAGGATGGAGAACATCGGATGGAAAAGAGAAATAAATATTTATTATTATAATTTTTTTTTTCCCAGTCAAGTCGATTTCATCAAGTCAAGTGAATTTTCTATAAATATTGGCTTCAATTTAAATTTAATTTACTGTGGATATTTTAAGACTAGATCGACACGATTATTATTAAATATTATATGAAAATCTTAAAACTACGTATTTAAATATTTTCCGATTCAAATGGAATATCCCATATCCCTAAAAGCTCTGCAGTCATCTCGGTCGACCCAAGTTCCTTGAGAGAAAGTGTAACTGAAAGTGTGACAAGGGGCAATTGAAGAACAATTGTTAGAGAGAGAGAGAGAGAGAGGAAGACAGAGCGAGAGAGAGAGAGAGATAAAGAGGGAGGGAGAGAGAGAGGGAGAGAGAGAGATAAAGACAGGCAGACAGCAACAAGTTTAAATTCACAGCGAGCTTAAGGCTAACCACAAATGCCAGAATGTCAACGACACATGCAAAAATGTTCGACAAACCTGGCCAACATGTTGCACGAATCGCTCGATTAGGCAGCTCTGGCAGCGGCGACTGCTTAATGCACATGCTTTTGTATGCTTCCCTCTATCACATTATCGCACATGCTACTGTGGGTATGTGTGAGAGAGAGGGAGAGTGTGTTGACTTGGTGTGCTCAGTTAATAGATCCATCATAAAAGAGAAGAGTGGATGATACATACAAAATTTGGTAGCCAGGGATAAGAAGAGTTTATATATAAATTAAAATAAATATTTTAATTGATATATTTTATAGGAAATAGAAGAAGTATATGAAAAGGTATTGATAGAAAGAGAAGGCTAGATAAAAACAGATATCAAAATAAATAATTTAATATATCTAATTTATAAGAAACAGAATTTATTTATACAAATTAAAATAAATAAATATTTTAATGTATCTATATTATAAGAAATACGAGGTGTGTTCAAAAAGTATCGTCAACTTTAAATAATCTCGCATTACATGTCTTTGATTTTTTATTTTTTGAGACATTATCTTTGATTTATGCCATAGAAAAGTTAGAAATTTTTGATGCTCAACTAATATTTAACAGTTATTTAGCTTAAACGTGCTTTGGCACATAAAGAATCAACTGAACAAGATTATAAACAATTCTATTATACCTATTTAGAAGGGGTCAGAGAGGGTGGGAAGAAATGTTGATGCTAGCATAAAATACCTTAGTGGAAATTATTAGTGGAGCTATTGGGCCACCTTCCTATGTTATGCTCTGCTAATAAGAGAATTATTTAATAATTCTATTTAATTATTAGCATTACTTTTTGCATATATTATTATATATTCATAAGTAAGATTTCTATTTCAAATGGAAATGGACAAATTTAAATATAGTATTTTTTTTGTTTTTTGTCCTATTGCACAGTCTGGCAGATTCGCTTTTGTTTATATGTTGATTGACTATAGATAGATAACAGACTTTTAGCGAACTGAGGACTTCTCAATTTGGCAAATTATATATATATATATATATTATATACATATAAGTTTCATATATTGTCGGGCACCTGTACAATTTTGCATGCCTTCAGATTTCATTTGACCGATATATATCGATACTCAGCAAATACTGAAGAGCCGATAACTGATGAACTGTTTTTGTAGTAAATTCATATAGAATTGATAAGTTTTATATGTTATAAAATATTAATATAGCCCAGTGTCGTATAGCTGTTGAGCTATAAAGAGCTATATCTCAGTGTGGGATTCACAGCTAGAGTCTGTCCTTAAGCTGTAGCTAAAATCAATTAGATATTGGGCCTATAAAATCATATTTGATACATTTTCAGATTACAGGGTATTTCGGTATCGAGCATCTCTTGTTGCAGCAGTCTTAGAAATGGCTTAAAAATTACTTTTTAGACATGGAAAAAAAGAAAAGTTTGAAGATAAAACACCAGAGATATGAAACCAATTGAACGAAATTTTTGTGACACCTCCAAATGTGGAGGGAAAGAGAGAGAGAGAGACAGCTGGAGAGAGCGAGAGATAGAGAGGCAAAGAGTCTCTCTATCTTACGTTGCATATTTAACTTAACTTGCGAGAGACTTTTTCGCTTTGCCTTTGGCAATTTCTTACTGCTGTCGCTGCACACAATTTATATGCATGGTTCAATTTATCTGTTCAATTTGAATAGATATGAACAAAACATTAAAAAGTGAGGCAAGATAGTGTTAAAAATCTCGCAAATGAAGTTCAAGGTACATATGTATATGCAATTTGTAGTACAGAGTATCTTACAGTCTATCAAGACAAAGGAGACAGTTTCTCTTGTCGAAAAACTACATAATTTTAATTGAAGAATATTTTTGCCTTTTATTAATTTCGTTTTTACACTTTCCTGGCAATCAATAGAATATGGAAAACCGAAGCAAAGCCGAGAAATTAAACTGAGTAAAACATTAATATTTCCCTGAATAACTTAATTTGAATTTGAACTTGACTTCAGTCAAATATAGAATATGATATCAGAAAAGAGAGTGATTTTTAGAAAGATTTAATAGCTGGAATTATGTATATTCTTTTTAAATAGAAATCTATTTAATATATTTATAGACATATTTCTATAATTCGCATATGATAATTAATTATGAAATTATATATTAAATATAATGTAATATATATGATATGCCTTCTGCTTCCTCTGGGGATAATTAAAGTCTTAATAAGCCAATGACCACAGAAGAACATCAAGAAAATCATACGTGAGGAAATAGCCGCTATTCCAGCAGAAATGTTAGCCAAAACTATGGAAAATGCTGCGAAACGGGCAGAATTCGCCGTTATTGGTACATATATATTACCTAATTCATAATGATCAAATCTTGAAATTAACTAAAATATATATATACATGTATACAAAGATATTAATATACATAATACATGTATAATATTTCTTAAGATCACTTCTAGAATATTTTTTTAAGTTTCACAAAAAACCTGGATTCCTATTTATTCCTTTTTAGTGACGAGGAAGAGAGATTTGTCCAAGTTACCCTCTCTTTGGCATTTAAGGGGTATGTGCTCGTGCACAACTCCATTCATACGTTAATTGGATTTTATAGGCAACTTTTTGTAACTTTATTCTCGGAATAGTTGACTTTACGTTTTAGGTACATACAATGTACATATGTATGTACATGTAGTAGTAAATATTTAGGTACTAAAACATGATCTCAAATGACATTTTTGATCTTTACTCCATACAGCAGTGTCTCACACATAAATATAAATAGATACATGTATGTACATACATACATACATGTATGTACATGTCTCTCACTGCAATAGTCAAACTCTTCATAGTCGAAGTTTAAGCTATTCATTGTTCTTCTTTGCGCGCTTGAAATTCATTCGCTTATGCTTGAACAGTATGTACATGTACTGTTACATCATGCACATGCAAGCACAACATACACACACACACACACACACATATGTACGTACGTATGCATGTACTCTCGTTATTGCTCGCCGGCTGCTTCTTATGCAAGAGCAGAAAAATGAGAAATAATAAAAAGCGAAACCTGCTCTGACGTTTACATAGCCGCTGTATATGTAGCTGGTGCCTCTTACACCGTTAACTACTTTACAAAGATTGAATAAGCGGCGGAGTGAGATGGGGCGTTCGGGTGACGCTGCTCGATGCGGTGCAGCGGCACGGCTGCGCAGTCGTCGCTGTTGCTGTTGTCGTTGCTCGGTCAGCTGCGCAGTCGCTGTAGATGCCGTTGCTGTTGGTCAGCCGCTGCTGGCGCTGTGCTGCACTTTGAATAGTCCGAAGACGATATCGTCCATGGTCTTCGTCGCTCTGCTGCCGCTAGCAGCGCACAGTGGTTTGATGTTAGCCGATTAATGAATGAATTATGATTTATTTCGGTAAGCATAATTTACTTTAATTTAATGACATTTGAATTTGAATTTATTTCATATTTAATATAAAAATTAAATATGATATAAAAATTAAATGATGTTATCTAATCATTCTTTAGTATATTAAATATATGTTTGTGCTCTCATAATTTTCTATATTTTTGCCTCTTGCAATTTATGTACAAGTTGCCACTGTGCGCAGTCCGGTTCGGGCGGCGCGTCGTTGTCAGCTCGGCTGTGTGGATAATTTATTTATTTTTGTTATTTCTGTTATTTATTTATTTATATTTTTTTGTTTTGGCTGCATAGAGCTTAAACAATTTGGTTGTCGTTGCGTTTAGTTCTCTTTCGCGTGCGTTTAAATCAAGTAATCCCAAAACATTTTTATGCTCGGTGCTCGCCAAGAAATTCAATTCGTTTTCGGTTACACTGCAATATTTTCTTCTTTTTTTTTTTGTGTTTCAATTTTTGAAATAAATTTGTTTCATTTTTTTTTCTGTGTGTGCGCCAAGTGAAAGCGAGTGAGTTTATTTTCTGTTGCAACAATGTGATAAAAAATATTTATACTTTAATTATTGTTGTTCGTTTTGATCCAGCTGTCGTTGCGATATTAATCGATTAGACATGGAGTTTGGCTTGTGTTCTACAAATTGTGATAATTTCACAAAGTATTAAAATAATACAACTTCTCTATGCATTAAGTTGCATTCATTCGTGAGTGTGTGTCTATGTGCACATGAATAGACGTTTGGGCCTGGGTGCAGGGTATTCCTGTAGTGAGTTGAGAAATCTAATGCAAGTATAGAGCAGCTAAATTTTAAGAAAATATTAATGTACTTTGTACTTCGATAAGTTTTCTCAATATATCAAGAAATATCTGCCAGTGTTTATAAAATTTATACATGTGCGTCAAGTGCAGTGACAAATCGATAATAAATCTATCGGAAATCGTATTTGACCTAGTTTATTTCTAGCAGATGATTATACAAATTAATTTGTCGGACGATATTAAATAATGATCAACTTATGCACTCTTAAATTTATCGATATATTTGATCTACTAAACAATAAGTTGGAAATCGAACCAATATATAATAGATTTTCAATCAATTTGAATTGATTCTCTGACCACTAGAATTTAAATAACATATAATTCTATATCTCAGAGATGAATATCGATAAAAATCGATAGACATAATTGAAGAATATCGGCAATATGTGCATATAATTGTATTTTGAAACCAAAGTCAAATAACTATAAAATCATGCGCAATTCGCACTTGGGAAATTCCGATCTCAGTTGATCGATTTATTTTGATATACTATTTATTGACTCTCTTTGGCAATGGACCGAATAAGCAACAAGTTGCAAATCGAACTGAACAATTGCAATTGCAAAACTGCTAAGCAGAAAATTAAACAAAACTGCAAATTCCTCGAAAATGTTGTTTTAGTTTGCTCAATTTAGTAATAGTTGTCGATACGATTAGCATAAAAAAAAATCCAAAAAGTCAAAAATAAATGGAGAAAATAAAAAACTAACTCATAAAAAACCTACTGACCTCGGCATATTTAACGCTGCTTAAGTCAATGTCTATTGAGTCACCGAGTCGACTCGAATACCATAAAAATCAAGGTTAAATTTGTGTTGTTTGAATACACGTTCAGCCGGCTGAGACGGGTATATTGGCTGGCTTAATTGATTAACAGCAAATATGCAAATATTTTGCTGTGTTACGAAATGGCCAAGGCCATGAAGGAAATTACTTAAATTTTGCGTATGCGTGCGTTGTAAGCGTGTATGACGTAGCCGTTGCAACTCGACCCAAATTGTTTTTGTTGCCATTTTTTGTCATATTTGCTTTGTTTCGTAGATCGTCTAGCAGCAGGTGACTCCCAGCCCGCATTAAATTTCGAACATGCCAAAGGCACTAAAACCAACTACAGACATCACTTCAGTTTGCTTAGGTAAATGTTCAGACAGGTGGCTCTAGTCGACGGCAGAATACACTATTTTTGTATAGTACTAAATAATTTATCTGATATTTCTTCTTTATATTTTCCTATACCTCCTTCTGTTTGCTTACATTTTAAAAATTCGATCTTTGATCTGCCTTCCTTTCTATCTTCTATCTATTTTTGATCTAAAATGTTAATTAAGACTGAGAGGGGGACAGGGGATAGGGGGAGGTGGTACAAGTGTATTTGCTTTCTATTCTTTTTCTTCGGTTTCTTTTCTTATTCTCCTCTTTAATTCTCTTCTATTGTTCTTTTCTTCGTCTTGCTTTTATGTTTTTAATTTCTTCTTCTTATCGTCCTATGTTTTTTCCTGATTTCTTGTTTTTGTCTTCTTGCTTCTTCTTTTCTTTCTTCTCTTTTCTTTCTTGATTCCTGCTCTAGATTCTTTACAGGGGAGATAAAAGATGAAAAAAAAGAGTTAAATATATTCGATAAGTAAGATAAATAGAATACATTTTTAAAGGATACAACTACATATATGTATATGCTTCTTATCTTGTTCTTATCTTGATCTTATTTGCTTTCATTTCTTCGTTTGTTTTTTTCTTCGTTTTATTCTTTTCTGTATTTTCTTTCTTCTTTTTCTTTCTTCTCTTTCTTTCTTCTCTTTTCTTTCTTCTCTTTTCTTTCTTCTTTTTTCTTTCTTGTTTTTTCTTTCTTCTTTCTTCTTTCTTTCTTCTTTTTTCTTTTTTCTTTCTTCTTTCTTCTTTTTTCTTTCTTCTTTTTTCTTTCTTCTTTTTTCTTTCTTCTTTCTTCTTTCTTCTTTTTTATTTCTTCATTCTTCTTTTTCTTTCTTCTTTCTTCATTCTTATTTTTCTTACTTCTATCTTGTTTCTTTTTTTCTTCATTTTTCCTTCTTCTTTACTTTCTTCTATTTTCTATCTTTTATTTTCTTCGCTTTTCTTTCTTCCTTTTTCTTTCTTCCTTTTTCTTTCCTCATTCTTTCGTCTTCAATCTCCTTTTTTCTTACCTTCTTTTTTCTTAATTTTCTTTCTTTACTTACTTCTTACGTTACTTATAATACTTGTGTTACCTGTTTCTTCTTTCTTGATTCTTTTTCTTCTTTCTTGACTTTTTCTTCTTTCTTGACCCGTTTTCTTCATTCTTGACTCTTCTTTCTTCCTTCTTGATTCTTCTTTCTTCCTTCCTTCTTTTTTCATTCTTCATTCTTGTTTTCATTCTTCTGCTTTGAATCTTCTATTCGTTTTTCTTCTTCTTTCTTCGTTTTTTTCTTTTCACTACTTCTTTTTCTTGTGTTACTTGATTCTTCCTTGTGAAATTCCTTCTTATTTTCATTTCTTCTACCTTCTGTTTCTTAATCTCTTTCATTCTCATATATTTTTCTCTGTACGCTTTTCTTCTTTATTCATTTTAATTTGCGAAAAATGGTGTAGTGTAGAGTATATTGGTTTGGGAGGGGGTTGTGTGTGTGTGTGTGTGTGTTTGGGTGGGGGGCTCTCTATACCTACCTACTATACTTCACCTTAATACCCATCACTTTTAAGCTGCCTAAGTAATCAGCTCGCAACTCTTAAAGTTTCACCTTTGGCGCCTGTGGTCACCTTTGACCAATTCGTCAGCCGGAACAAATTCTATCAGATGTATGAATGTTGGATGTTGGCATTACTTAAAATTCAAGCATATTTCTACTTATCATACACGCACATACGCACACATCTTCTGCCGGTCGATAGACACGTTTGTGTATGTATTATTTATTGAGCTGCTTTTGCTCGACGCCAGCTCTCAAAGTTCCTCTTGGAGCCATTCGGCTGCTTCTGCTTCTGCTGCTGTTTCTGCTACTGTTTCTGTTTCAGCTCCTAACTCAGCTCTTGACGCTGCTCTACTCTGACAGTTGGCACGTACGGAGCCGGGCTAGAATGACGTGCCGGACATGGCTGCTCAAAACGCTGCTCCGTTTCGAGCCAGTCCACGCTGCGTATACGAAATGTGTGATTTATAAGCGCACCACGGCGATCACGTAGCCGACCCGTTTGCCGTTTCGGTAGCGCTGCTCGCTGCCTGTCTAGCGGTATCATGCAATAATGTTAATATAACAATTAAATTTGACTCGATGCGCGCTGCCAGCTGCCGTCGAAGGCTGCATCCGCCGATTGCATTGCGGGCGCAAATTTAATTACAGCGGCGCAAACAATTTGCGAATTGCAGCGCAGCAACAGCAGCAGCAGCAGCAGAAAAAATGTAAATAAATGAAAGAAAATAAGAAAGATAAAGTAAAAGATAATCGGGTTCAAACAACCAATCTAGCTAGTTGTGTTTGCATTTGTTTACTCATTGTATACCCTCATGGAGCAACAGAGCATTGCAATGAGTTTGTGAAGTGTGTGGCTTGAGGCCTGAATTTGAAGGTCGTCGGGGCCATAGATCGAATATATTTTAAAAGGAAAATAATAGACGGTGATCAAGCAAGCGTGATACTATTTACTAAAATTATATTTCAACAGTTTTTTGAGGCATGGATAACCAACTATTTAATGAATTTTCCATTTATTGATCATTTATAGTAATTTAGCTAAATTTGTTAAAATAATAAAATTAAGTGATTCGCAGAGTGGACTTTGAGAATGAGTAAAGTCTCTTGGTTCTCTTAGATTCGGATAGATATAAACTGAAGCAGACATCGACTATGAAGTAGATCCATCAAACTTGTTTTGATATTGCCAGAGAGTCAATAAGTACACTCATACCATTTATCTATATTTTCTATATATGTATATTTATGTATATGCTTATTTAAATGAATATTAAATAAAAAATTGTGCTATATTCTTTTAGGAGTTAAAAAACTATTCAATTTGCTTATATACCCGAAGTCATTCATATCATGAATGAAAAGCTTCATTTTACGGTATTTATCTGACGAGAAGTCAACATATTGAAAAGATCTGGAAAATCATTTACAGTGCCTCCCAACAATGACTAAATCGCTCGACTTCATAGCTCTATTCTCTATTTTAATAATAATTGTTTTAAATTTTTGTTTAAAATACTGTACAATGATTAAATTAATAAATACTAAATATTTGGTAAATAAATACTAAATATTTAGTAAATACTGAAAACGATTAATGATTTAATTTTATTAAAAATATACAATAATAAAATATAACAGATTAGCACATAAAGGTAGATCAAATCGAATAATTTCCGCGAAAGTATCGTATGTCGAAAACCCAAATTTTCAGGAAGGTTTTTTAGTTTTCTCTGCTTAAAATGATTAAAAGCTCGAAATGCTCTCATCTTATCTCCTCAGAAGAATACATTTGTATGGACATACGATAATTTCGTGCGAACAGTAAAATGTATGCTAACATGCGATAAAATTGAAACTGATTTATTTTCAAAACTAAAGCTTTTTCAGTTACAATCCTTTGCAGACTTGTGAGTGTTACTTTTTCCAACAATTGTGCATCGAAATCTCAATTTTGAAAAATGAAAAACATACGATACTTTCGCGGATAGATTTAGAAGTATATTTTCTAATAAACATGGAACTTGAAACTATGCATTTAATTAATTGATATTCTATAGATATTCGTTAAATAATGTAAATATAAAATCAATGATTATATTATATTAAATGAAATTTATATATATGGAAATCGTTGCCAACTGCTTGGTCACATTTGAAATATATCTATGCTAAAGGAATTCATGGATCAATGAATACTCAAATATGGACATGAAGCAGTTGACTACGATCGTTGAATCTCAAGGAATCAGAAATATCTTCGATTTCAGAATGTTGCAATATATGTACTATAAGCGAATTTCAATGTTATGGGATAAGAATGATTTACATACCTTAACCACGTCTTTAGGTTGTTCTGCCAGCTAGAGGATTACCACAATTTCCAATAGATACAACTGCGTGATATGATGTGATATTCCATGTCTCGCTGTAATTTCTTTAGCTATATGAGATATATATATAATTATGAAATGTTTACATATGTTAGCATTAGTTCAAATCTGATAGCAATTTCTTGGAACTCTTTTTGGCCTTTTTAGCTGAAGCCAACTGAACTATATTTGGCGAGGCTCTTATCAAGCCGTCAGCGCCCTTTTGGCAGGCAGTGTATATTAGATGCGGTCAGCTGATTATTCTATGCTGTTGTCTTCGCTACTGTTGACTGTTTGATGTTGCTGTCTGGCGGCCATTAGAGTCACAAACATAAGTCAAACACAAAGGCAAAGGCAAAGGCGAAGGCGAAGGCTGTGGCCAGCGACTACTCAGCGAGAAAAGCAATTTTCCGGTTGAGCTTACAGAAACCGAACAAACGAACGAACGAACGAACGAGCAAACGCCTGTCCAGGACATGCCCTGCCCTGCCGTGCCCAGAAAATAAATAACATATCACACGGCGAATGAGAGGGGGAGAGCGGTCAAGTGGGTGGGTGTGAGTGAGAGAGGGAGAGGTAGAGGGAGAGGGAGACTCTGCTGGACTGGTCACCTTTATGAGTTGCGTGAAGCAAACACGCCGTCGCATGCATGTCCCTTCCAGGGTATATATATATTGTTGATGTTTGCGATAGGATTGTCGTCGTCGTCGCTCTTGCTGATGGAACTGCTCGGTCTTTGAGGTGTGGCTCTGCTCTCAGCCCTATAATAATGCACTCTGCATAGTACTACACACAGCGAGTACTACAGCAAATCCCTTCGTTCAATCGAGCCGCACATTAGTTGCTGTTAATATACGACAGTTATGAATCGCTATCCATTCGCTAAATGAAATTTCACGTTGTTTTTATTTGCGCTGGGCCAACAGGCAGGTGCCACTCGAAAAACACGTGCCACACACATGCATATACATACATGTATGTATGTATGTATATATTTATATAAAACGTGACACGCACTCGGTCAATTGTGGCAGGTCCTTTTGCTGCTGCAGAAACTATGCTTTCTTTTTTTTTGGGGGGGCCATCGTCGTAAAGCATTATTTGCATTTATTATGCAACCCGTTCTATATATGTGGCAGCTGGGCTTCGGCCTCGGTCTCGGTTTCGGTCTCGGTTTCGGTTTTGGTTTGTAGTAGTTGTGTTTTATGATCGCCTACGGCTGCCGGCCTCGACCTTCATCTTTTAATTTAAATAAAAATACGTTTTATTGCCAGTTTGATGGGCACAAGCATGGCCGGGCCATATGCTGCTGCTGTCGCCCCGAGCATTTGAATTTATTTCTTTCCAATTTAATTATAGCAAGTATTTTGAGCGCCAGGTCGTAATTAAAGACCAACTCGTCTCTCGCACGCCAAGCTCGAGACTTGGGAGCGTCATTTGTGCGCCAATAAAACCACATATGGCTGTAGCGAAATTAATTGGCCCCAGCTAAGCTAAGCCAATGCCAGCCAATGCCAGAGCTGGAAAAGCAACCAAAATGTTGCATTTATTTCCAATTTCATTGTTTTTCACACGAACTCCAATGAAAATCAATATTCGCACAATTTGACGGAGAAACATGTGTTCACATGTAAAAGAAACATATGCATTCATATATATAAATACATTTTATATACACATTTAGATTTGAATCATTGAAGAGGTGCAGACCTAGCAGCTCTTTCGAGTATTCCAGGCATTGCCTGGTATTAAGTAGAAAGAGTTTCTACATTTAGCCGTACCTTCGTGTCTATCTGTCCCTCCGTCGATCCATCCCTTCAGTCATTCTTCCATTAAGCGGAAAAGAAATATATCTTCTTAAAGCTAGAGCTTCAATATTGGACAGTTTTCTGAAGCTTCCTCCAGAGATTTCAATTCAACTGTTTCTATGCATTGAGCGAGTATTTTGCACTGGGAGAAATTTGACTATAAATAAAATTAAATATTTAAACCTATTTACCAGTCGATACAAGCTTAGCTTGTCCATAATTAATATGCCTTTCCTTTTCTCTTTCAGAATTTTCAGTTCATAATTCAATAAAGCAAATATTCAACTTATTTTGTGACTTTTCAGATATGTTTAAATTATATATATATATGTATATATTATAAATAATAATATTGTATATATATATAATCTCTATAGAGTTGCTGGAGAGTTCTGTCTTCAATCATGTATACTAATAATAAAATATCTAGAGTTTGCTAAATTTCGAATATTGTACATAGAGATCTTTATTAATAAATATATTATTTGGCCACAACATTCCACATTGGCTATCGAAAGGCTCTTAAAGATAACGAGCCAGCAATCTGGTTAATTTAATTGAATAGCAAAAGCCCACAATGTGAATTAGGCTCTTTACAAATTTGAATTGAGAATAAGCAAATCTGGATACATGATACCCTAACACATTGGATATTACAACAATATTCGACTAAAAGATTAATCTAAACATAGTAAAACAGCTAAAGTAGTACGCTAGGGCAGAGAAAGAGGCAGTAAGAAAGTGGAAGAGAGATGTATAAAGAGAAATAGAAAGTGAGAGAATGTCAACATAGTAACTGAAGTGCTAGAGAGTTGAATCTTTAAATGTATACTCGCTTTGCGTGGCGTATCCATTCGTTTTGAAACTAGAACGATGATCAAAAAGATGTGGATATGCTATATCTATGACCACAGGAGGCGTGGTTGAGTTACTTATGATCAGCCCATCTAACGATGACCGTAAAATGCTTTTTACGACTCTTTGGGGTCGTAGCATACGTGAAAATACCCTGTAATTTCAAATACCCTGAAACACCTAAGGATTGGCAAATGGGATCTGAATATAATAAATTTTCCACAAATTCTCAGTATTTTGAGCACGTCCATTGGGGCTGTGTCAAATCAGAAAAACAAACTACTGCTGACATTCTCTATAGTTTTACATGAAAATAATGTAGAATAAGTATTGTGCAGCCGGAAATGCCCGATTGCAACGTTCATATTTATTTTTCAGCATATCATGCATCTGCGGAGTTATAAATAATTCTTGGTTGCCTAGGCTGCGTTATTTATACAGATATAAACTTATTATGGGGAACAATATATCTTAACATTTATGGAAGGATATTTTAATTGCTGATATGTAAACAATTTTAGATACTGCTAAACAAGCTCGACAGCAAATCTGACTCGTTGACAAATAGTCAATATACCCGACATGACGACGTAGACTGCAGAGATTATGAATTTGTTAATATTAGAGCTAGTTATGAGATCTGTTTTTGGATTGACATTACTTTCAGCAGTTGTGCCCATGCAGCATAAGGCCGAGTGAGAGATGTGCGAACGTGTGGGTGGGTTGGGATGCCTTTAAATAAACACAAGCAAGGATGTGCTCGGATGTGAGAGAGCGAGAGAGAGAGCGAGAGAGATAGAGAGAGAGCGAGTGAAGAAGCTGCTGCTGCTGCTGCTGTCGCTGCTGCTGGCGTAGCAACATATCGTCAACATTTAACTCAGTCTTAAGTCCTATTTAATTGGTACTTAACATGCAAATGCAAAATGAAGCGAGAATCCAAGCAAAGATGTCCTGACGTGCGCTATCTCCCTCTCCAAGGAGACGACTCTGCCACTGTGTGTGTGAGCATTAAAATTATAAGTTGCATGAATGGACGAAGCAATTCAGAGCTATTGTTGCAGCTATAGAGAAAGCCATGTGGACAGTTGTCGTTGAACGTGAAGTTGAATTTGAATTTGAATTTGAATGTCCTTTCGACGGGTGCTGGACATGGAGCTGCTAGGCTCGCTTGTTGTTGGTGCTCCTTCATGTCTTGGCCACAATCAAATTAAATTTAATTTAATTGAAATGCAATGCAAAAATTTCGCACCAGCATAAGAAAATTGATTGATTTTTGACTATTGCAGTGCTCGAGCTCAGGCCAGATGGAATAAATTTATCACACACACACACAAGACAGACAGACACACACACACACACACAGCCCACTTTTTTCTCTACGTTTACGGACGCTGCTTGTCTGACCAGCAGCAGCTATTCATTGATATAATTACAAAGTTTTGTTGGCCAGTTGATGAGCCAGTTGGAAAACAAAATCAAGAATGCGATTGCCTTGGTCGCTTTTCCGTTTGCCGTTTGGCCAAAAAGTTTTAATTTCAAAATGAAGTTTGTTTCAATGCTCAGCTCAGGCGTGGCCGATGGTGGCCGATGGGGCCCGGTGGGGAGAGGCGTGGCTGGGTGGCAATAAAATAATCAAAGCGTGCACAAAAGTGCAACGAGAATTGCCGAAAAACTGGTAACAAAAGTAAGCGAAAGGCGGCAACAGGAAAATCAGGAAAAGCTCTGCCAAGCAGTGAGCGCAGTCCGAATGCCTTGCTCTAGCGAATTTGCGAAAATATTATTATATGAAAATGAGAAGAAATAATAGAGAAAGATATGTAGATCAAATTGGAATGATAATTTCGTAAATTTAAATTGCAATTTGAATTGCATTTAAATATTTTATACAGCGGCGCCTAACTGAATAGATCTCACATTACTCGGGCTACATGAGCTAATCAAACAACAAATTCCTTGTCGATTATATATATAAAACAAGCATATGATTTTATATTGACAAAACAAATATCAATTGACATTTCCATATAGACACAAACATATTAAAAAATATTTTTAAATGATAATTATACAGTTTCCGTCGTTATTAGCGATTAATTTGTGTTTTATTGAAATCGGAATTATCGTTGAAAAGATAATAATTATTTATTTTATTCTGTGACTGAATAGTAATAATATAGCTGCAGCTTCGGCTACAATAATAGACCCGAATGCTTTAGCAAATTTGAGGAAATAATATTAATAATTATTATAATTATATTGAAATGGTAACAAAAGGGAGAGTTATATATAGCATTCAGAAAATTAGATTGCAATGGGAGGGAAATTTCTAAATAATATACTAGATTCAGCTTTGGCTATAGCAATAAGCCCTTCGGCTTATACCCTACACTTGGCAAGTCGAAAAGGCAGAGTTTTCGCCGAGATAGATAGATAGATAGAGAGGGATAGGAGGGAGAGAGAGAGAGAGAGAGAGAGATTTGCACCTAACTGCGGGCCAGCGCAAATTTACCTGCAAACAGTGCGATGGACGGCGGGACAGGACAGGCAGCAAATAGCTATTCGAAAAATAGCCAAAGTTGTGGAAAGTGGCAGCGGCAGAGGGATTCCAATGCCAATGAAGTTCTTTGGGGCGTAATGAGCAGCAAGCGGCAAGCTGCAAGCAGCAAGCAGCTTGGAGATGGCAAGTGGACGGGGCTAAGAAGGGGCTGAGTTCTGTTCCTGGAAGCTGGAGACAGATACAGCAGAGGTGGCTGTTATGCGCCATTAGGGTATAATTAAAATACTCCAGTTGCACAGCGGCTGCTGTGTGTTGTTGCTGCTGCAGCCTGCTGCCCAAATGACGAAGACGCTGACAATGAGAACAGACAGCGACAAAGGCAACAAAGTTGCCAATGCAAACTTTGAGGCAGCTATGGGGGGATGGGCATGCGGAGCAGGAGGTGGCGAAACGGGGCGTGGCTAGTTGCTTGGCTTAAGGCTTGCGGTTGTCAACAATCGTGATTTGGTCATGAGAGCAGCAACACCTGGCCCAGCTACCCTCCCTCCCTCTTTCTCTCTGAGGGCACTACAAGATGACAAACTTAAGACAGTATATGCAGAGATATCATATGCGAGCAGCAGCATATTTACATATCTCGATTGAGCTGGCAAGTTTTGTGATGAAAGTCAATTGCAGAGTGAAATGTTTTTCTACTGATTGCCTTATGCTGCAGTTAGCAATCGATATATCTATATATATACATATATATATAGATGTATATGGAGAGCTAGCCCACATGCATACATATATGCATTTGAATGCTATATGCTGCCTGCCGAGGGCTTCTCTCTTCATGCTTCTCTGTTCATTTCATTTCATTTCGTTTCGTTTGGTTTGGTTTGGTTCGGTTTGGTTTCGTTTTTGCTCAGCCCAAAAGGAAAAGTTTGCACTTGAAGTAGTTTTTTCCTTTGGCTTGTTTGTTTTCTGGTTTTATGTGTATTACTTTCGATGCCTCGCTCTGCTTCTTGCTGTTGTTGTAGGGTCTGATGCAGCGCCCGTCTGGCAAACAGTTAAGCACTTAAGTAGCATTAAAGCAATCACGATGCTCCAAAGGATTGCCAGTTACGGCCACGGCCAACTGGGAACAGCAACAGCAACAATATTCAACATTCTCGATGATGATTTCTTTTCCCCTTTTTTTTTTTTTGGCCATATTTGATCACGTGTGTGTGTGTGTGAGCATTGCCATAATTGCATATGCATGTTTATTACCTGCAATGCAGATCTCTAAGCGACTCCAGCTGCTGTTGACTTCTTAAGTAATTGGCGTGATTTTAATTGAAATTGTGCATTGTGCGTGCAATGCTTAGTCAAATAAACACACACACATTCGAGCTGAAGAGAAACCATTCTCAAATATTAATCGAGCGCAAATATTTACGGGTAAAGAGTTATGCATGGCCCACATTTGATAGATATGAATCATTGGTCGATGTTGGCTGAGCTTCCATAAATGTGATACAATTTATTTGATGCCTTTCCGTATGTTTAGGTTATTAATCTGCCTCTAACAACAACGCGAGTCCTATTTGGTGTTCACGTTCACGTGGCGTATGCGCAATTTGTCAATTTGGCAAATGGCAACTGTCAGAGCATCGTGGCGGCAGCTGAAATCTGAAATCTGTTGTTGTGCACTTATTTGCCAATCGTTTTAGGTAAATTTGTTATTGTTGGCCCTTCATCATGTTCGCGCCGGCAATAAAAGGTTAATATTGCCTCACTTTAAGGCCAATAAAACAGCTCGACTCGAGAAGCAAGTCAGCAGTAGTTGCGTGGAAGCTCAACTGAGTTGAGAAGGAAAACTCTAGCAGAAGAATTGAATGTCAAGTGAAATAGATGTTGGATAAAGACTTTTCGTTTCTCCATCCGCATGCACGGAAGTTATATTTGAATTAAAATATAAACAAGTAAGAAAGCTGTAGTCGAAATGAAGACCGGAATCCAAAATCTGACAAAAAACGAAATTGTAATAAATTAGTATCTATATATATGCAAAAGACTTGGAGGCTCTACCTCTAAAGATGCATTATCTAGAATTTTATAACTGCTTCCCGATACATACGGACGGACGGACGGACGGACGGACGGACGGACAGACGGACGGACAGACGGACATGGCTATATCAACTTTAGTATTTGAACTCTAGTATTTGAAATGCATTTTTTTCATATTTGGGGGTGGTGGGGCGAAGTGGGGACCGGAATCCAAAATCTGACAAAAACCGAAATTGTATTAAATTAGTATCTATATATATGCAAAAGACTTGGAGGCTCTACCTCTAAAGATGAATTAAATATAATTTTATAACTGATTCCCGATATATTCGTTTATCGATAACTCTGGAAATATTCAAGTTTTTGAATTTCTGAAACAAACTCGTACTGCGCGCGCAATATACAGACCTAACACAAGAAGAATGAACTCTCTAGCTTTTGTATCTTCGGAAATCGACGCGTTCATACATACGGACGGACGGAGAGACGGACATGGCTACATCAACTTTTCTCGTCACCCTTATCAAGAATATATATACTTTATCAAGAATATATATACATTGAAAATGGGAATTCAGGGTATAATGGTTTTGTGAAAATGTATGTAGCAGGCAGAAGGAGACGTCGCAGACCCCATAAAGTATATATATTCTTGATCAGCATAAAAAAATAAGTTGAATGAGCCCTGTCCGTCTGTCCGTCTGTCCGTCCGTATGAACTTCGAGATTTCGGAAACTACAAAATCTAGAGAGCTGAAATTTCACATGAACACTCGTATGTTAGTTACGCAGTACGAGTTTATTTTGTTTTTTTTCGATAACTCATCCCATTTCCAAATTATCGATTAAAAATGTCTTTTGGGGTTGGGTTTGCGAGGATCGATATAGGGCATACGTTTTTGAAGATTTGGGTTTTAAGGAGAGAGGTTGCGGGACAGTCATTGAGGATGTGTGTAATATTTGGAGCTCAATAATGACACTCAGAACTGATGATAAAACACAATAAATACGGATGATGTTGCATAGAGAGTTTTTGTTTCTCCATCCATATGCACGGAAGTTATATTTAAATTGAAGAATAAACCGCGCCTGTGTGCTTTCACAACAATGGTTTATTTGTGACTAACTTAGAGATGATACTTATCACATGGATATGGTAAATGCTGTAATCGATACATATCGCATTGCTACAGATGATATTTTCAAAACCCTTCCTCAATGCGATCAAGTATACAAAAATTCAATTTTTACATGATTCATTTCAAACTTAACATTTCTCTAAGTTTAACATGCTTGTTCTTACAAAGATTCTTAGTCATGATATCTGCAATCATGTTCGTCTACTATTTGACGTACAAAATGATATCTTATATCAATATGCTTGGTCCTGGAATGATGAACTGGATTCCTGGCCAACTCCTGTGCGCTTAGATTATCGCCATACAGAGTAGTTGAAGTAGACTCATCGCCACAACCAATCTCGATAATTAAGCGGCGAAAGAATATCGTTTCTTTACAAGCCGCCGACAGTGCCATGTATTCTGCCTCCGTGCTGTTAAAAAAATCGGTCCACCCGCCAGAAAGTATGCATAGCCAGTATACGACTTCCGATCAGTTCGGTCACCACCCCAATCCGCATCTACATATCCAGTGAGTGGCTGATGAATTCCTGTGTAGTGCAATTTGAAAATTCAGCGTCGCTGCCAAATACCTCAAAACGTGCTTTACGCCAGCCAGATGCTCGGCGTGCGGATCCTGGTTCCTCTGAGCTAACTTTGCAACCTAATGCAAAAGGTCAGGCCTGGTCGTGAGTGCCAGCCACATCAGCTCACCAATCATCGATTGATATTTGACAGGGTCCAGCTTTTCACACTCTCCATCGGAACAATGTACTGTAATGTATCCCGCATCCAACGGAGTTGCTACTGGTTTACAATTTTCCATGCCATGAGTTTGCAATAGTTCCTTGATATATTGCAAATGGCCTACGGTGATAGGCCCCAGTTCATCTTCACGCTGCACCTCCATGCTTAAAAACAGTTCAGGCACGCCTTTGTCGACACATTCGAACGAATTTGAAATAGCCGATTTGATGCTGACCAGGTCCTCTTTGGATTGACATGCTATAAATAAATTATCAACATATCCTTCCCTATATGTATGTTGATAAAGACAGGGCTCGTTCTTGCAGGCCACAAAGCCCAAACTACTCAGGACATCATTCAGTTTTGTGTTCCATTCCCTTCCTGATTGTTTCAATCCATATATCGCCTTCTTCAGCAGCAAAGCCTTAGCTGGTTGAAGCCGATCAGTGTACCCTTGTGGTTGCTTCATGTATACAGTATCGCTCAGTTCGCAGTTGAGGTATGCCGTGAATACATCCATTTGATGCAAATACAGTTTTAATTCCGCTGCCAGCGCAAAGATGAATCGCACGGTCTCCAGTCTGCAAACTGGTGAGAATGTTTCAGCATAATTTGTGCCTTAAATCTTCCCACATGACCATGCGCTTCAGGCTGTAGACCCATTTGCATCCAACTACCCGCTGTCCTTCAGGCAGGTCTGCCAACTCCCACGTCTGGTTGGCCATTAGTGCGTCATATTCACGTTTCATTGCATCACTCCAGTATGATGCATGAACACTCTTCAATGCCTCCTCATAGGATAATGGAATATTTACGTCGCAAGCTACCAGAGCACCAAGACGCGTTATGCTGCTTTCGAGGTCGGCGTGGTTTGTCGGTTCGAGTCAGCCTTGGTCTTCCAGGACCAATGCGAGGAACTTGCTCATCATGCACAACTTTCACAACTTTCACCCCTGTTTCCTTCGCCTTTGCTCTTTCGATCACTGCTGCGTCCATCGCTGCTGTCTCGATAGCTGCTGCGTCCCTTGCTGCTGTCTTGATCGCTGCTGCCTGAGTCATCACTCTTCCCACCAGGACATGTAGTAGCTTTAGGTGTTGGCAACTCACATACAAACGAATCCTTGTCATCGTTGGATCTCATCAAAAAGAACATCTCGCCTCTCAACCGTCTGGTGAGATACTGGGTCGTAATTTTGCTGCTACCGAATACCCAATCATGCGATATTCTTTGCCTTTTGGTTGCAGTTTGCTCTTCCTTGCACCCTTGTCCATAGCCACTGCAATTGAACCAAAAACTTTTAGATGACTAACAAATGGTTTCTTACCAGTCCACGCTTCCATAGGCGTCATACTGCCTAAAGCACTGATTGGCGATCGGTTTTGTATATATACGGCCGTGTTGACTGCTTCAGCCCACAAAGAGTCGCCCAGTCCTGACTGCATCAGCATACATCTTGACAACTCCACCAGAGATGTGCGGTTTGCCCTCTCAGCCACACCGTTTTGCTGTGGAGTGTATGATATTGTCTGCTGCCTCTCGATTCCTTGATTCTTCAGGTATTCGTCAAACGACTTATTGATGAATTCACCTCCATTGTCGCTCCGGATACACTCTTTCCTGTTTGCCGTTCAACCAAAGTTTTGAACTCGACGAACTTCTTGTAAATCTCATCCTTTCTCCGCAGGAAATATGCGAAGATACGCCTTGATTTGTCGTCAATGAACGTTAAGAAATACCTCGATTCAGTCAGAGACTGTGTGCTGAAAGGCCCGCACACATCTGCATGAATATGCCTTGCGCTCTATTGGCAGTTGCATTAGAGAAATGGCTGCATATGAATCACTCTCTATTAACACTTACGTTTTATTTATTACAGTTGATTCTATTTTACATTCGTACTTTCTTAAATTTCAGATCTATCAACTATTTTTATTGACATTATTCTTTGCGTTCTCAACTTTACAAAGTCATTTCTTCGTCTTTCTTTGACGGATACAACAATTATTATAACATTTCATCTTCACACCAACAATTGGTCTTCCTCCAGTTCACTATTTCGCTCTTATTTCAAGATCATCGTCACACATCGCGGATTACACATCGCCTCTCTTTGACGGATAACACATCGCCTCTCTTAGGCGGATCACTCATCGTCACACTTGACGGATACCCCGTCGTCTCCTTTAGACGGATCACTCACACTTAGACTCTTTGGCGGGCTAGGCTCTTCATTATCAATGTTTAACTCATTTGGAACATAACCATTTGGCATTTTTCGCACTTTTTTAAGTGACTATCAATTATCTTTCACCATCTAGAACTTCTGCAAGTACAAATGACCCTCTAAATCTTAGATCCAATTTTGTCTGATTTCTTTACTCGTTCTTAAGCAAAACGTAATCACCAAGAATAAGAGTTCTTTCTCTTATCAAACCGTTGTTTATCATAACACGCTAACGAATTCATTTTATCAGTAGCACGCGCTCTAATACTCTTCAAGTCGACCTCACGCTCCGTTTCGAGCGATTGAATTAATCCTAAGGGTCGCGCCTCTTTCCCGATCAGCATCTCTAGAGGACTTGCTTCAGTTGTTCGACAAGTTGTACAATTTAACACAAGCTGTACCTCACCGAGAGCATCTTGCCAGGATCGGTTGCTAGATTCTACCGCAGTCAACAAATTTTTTAATGCGTTCATAGTTCGTTCAACCTGACTGTTTGCACGGCTAGCTCCAGTAGCAACTAGGTGCAGTTTAATGTTTTGCGAGGAACAGAATTCTGAAAATCTAGAGCTAGACTCCAAATAAAGCAATGGAGGATTTCCTAGCTTTTATGCAGCTTTCAATATCTATTTTGAAAGTGTGAAACAACTAAACAAATTTTTTGAAGGCATCGATCAGAACTATAACATATTCTTTCAGATCGCTTTTTCCGCTCAGTTTACCAGTGATATCGATATGAACAGTATGCCAGGGTATGCTAGTTTTTTGGAATGGGATGAAGCTCAGCTTGGATTTTCCCAGAAGATTGTTTTGTAGTTCTGCAAATTTTCGAACGTATTTATTCATTTTATCAAACCAGTATAGTACTCGTAAAAATTATCTAGAGTTTTTTACCAACCTAGATGCATTATTGATTCAAGAACTTTGTTAATAACGGTACAACTGGCAAACAATGTGTTCTACCACTCTTTTGGACTTTGCGATGCAAGAGCTCTTTTCGAGTCGTTGTTCGGCTAAGAGCCAATCGCTGGATACTTCGGCCAAATTAATACGTTTATCGGGGATTTTACATAATTTGAATTTGGATTCTAGAGGAAGTGGATTTCTTGACAAGAAATCTACGTGAGCCATGCGTTTGCCCTCTCTGTACTCGATGTCGAAATTAAAAGATTGTAAATAAGACCACCAACTGTGCACTCTAGGAATTAGGTCCATTTTAGTACGCGAAGCCTTCAATGAGTTGCAATCAGTATAGATTACAAACTCACGTCCAAGGAGGTAATGGCGAAAATGCTTTATGGATTCGACAACTGCCAAGGTTTCAAGCTCGTAAGAATGGTATCTGGACTCGGCTGAGGAAGTTGTTTTACTAAAATATTTCACGACGTGGAGTCAATTATTAATTCGGTGTAAAGGTATAGCTCCATAACCCAAGTAGCTCGCATCAGTATGTATCTCTATCGCATTTTGAGGATCGAAGATTATTAGAACTGTCTCACTTTTAAGGATATTCTCAATTCGTTTTCTGATTTCTTCTAGTTCTAAACTCCAGGCAATGTTACCATTTCCAGAACTAAGGGAGTATAACGGAATACGAGACCAATAAACTGTCTCAGCTGAAAACAGTTTGTGGGGAGTTCACGAGACTCAATGCGTGGATTTGGGCGAACTGTCTCCAGCACTAACCTCGTATACTGGATACTCAGCTTTGCTGGTGGAGGTAATGCATTTAGTAACATTGAAGTAGAAGCCAGCCTCTATGAGCACATCTAAAACGATTTTCAGTCTTTCAAGGCCTACGTCTATTGTTGGAGATACTATCATGATATCGTCCATATAGACAATTACATACGCAAGATCGCCTAGGTCCTTCATAGCTGCCCTCTGGAAAACAGATGGTGCATTTCATTAATTCGTTTAGTTTTGCTCTAACTATTTCTTTTTCTTCTGGACATAGTCTATAAGGTCGTCTCTGCCCTGTTTTAGTGGGGTCAACTAAGCGAATTTTCATTTCTCCTGTATTATCTCGTGTACAAGGTAATCCTTTAATAAATACTGTTGAATAATTTTCTAGTTTTTTAATTAATTCATCTCTATCATTGCCAGTTAGCTCTGTATCAACATTCTTATCAGATGTCATTATTACAGTATAACCCTGAGTGAGAATATCACGTCCTATTATAATATCGTTTTCCAAATTCTCGTTTTGTAGTACATGAAATAAAATTTCAACTGCATTTCCATTTATGACAACTTCAGTAAAAATCTGCTGCGTGTTATATACAGCGGCGTCACCTATGCCTTTCAACATGATTACGTTAATGATACGTTTTCCCGATAGTTTTTTTCCAACGCGTTCTTTTATCAGCGAACATTCAGCGCCAGAATCAAAATAAGCAGGGTAGATCTCACCTCGTTGGGTCATATACCCTTTTGGTTCGATTACACGCAACACTGGTTAACGTTCTTCTGCTGGATCGCGTTTGACTTAACAGCTGTCGCGTTATTCGAACATTGCCTTGAGAAGTGTCCAAGTTGACCACATCGAAAACAGGTTACGGACGACTGTTGAGTACATTAAAAACATGGCCGCCGGTGACTTGTCAGTTTCATAGTTTTGGAGAAACAATTGTTTAAATTCCTGCCAGTTCATTCCAGGGTATGCGACTCTTGTTAACCACTGAGATGCACTGCCCTCCATGCAACTACTTAGTGCCATAATCAGTTTGCTTTCTTCTAAAGGCTGTTCAGCGAGTATGATATCAGCGGTCGCACACCAATTTCCAGCGTTCTCCCCTGCCACGTCGGCGTTAAATTTTGGAAGAATAACGTCACGTTTCTTCTCCTCCTTTGATGTATGAATTGTCTTGACGAATTCCATAAAGTTTCGACTTTGTAGGTCCAAAATCGTGCGCCACTGTTTCTCCGAAAACGTAGGAGGTGGTGCCGATCCCACTTCTGATGTCGTAGCGTTTGAATTATTATTCTGGCCTTCCATCATAAGCTTGTTATCTAGCGAATTCTCGGTGTCGCTGACTTTTCTACCAAAAACGTCTGTTCCTCTCAGATCCCTCCGCTCGCTCTCTTCTATCACTTTGATGCATAGAGCTAGAGTGCGCGACTCTATGGCAAAAACGAATTTTTCGTAACTTTCTGGAAGACTCGACAGCAAAATAATTGTGCGCAATTCGCCAAATAGCTCAATTCCTACTGTCCCAAGGCTACCTAGAATTTTCACGAATTCATTTACATAACACGCAACGCTTTGCCCTTGGCTCATGCGTTTGAAAAGCAATTTCTTGTATAACTGAACCTTACGTGTTGGTCCAGTTGGCTGATGGACATCTTTCAACTGATTCCATGCTTCGGACGACGTCTTCCAATTCTTTATATAGACCAATTGTGAAGGCTTCACACCTAATGTGATCACTGACAGTGCCTGCTCATCTTTGGCCTGCCAATTCACATTCTCATGGGCATCCGTTAATAGCAGATCACCTATGGTTACACTCCACAACTCCTGATGCACCAACACACTATGCATCTAAACGCACCAGACCTCATAATTGTCTTCGTCCAACTTTTCGATTTGATAAATCCCGCTCAAAGCTTATTATCAAATTTCTTGAGTCACACCGATGTTAATAGTTCATAGCTAAAAACAAACACTTTATACTTCAAATATTCGCGCCTGGGCCCGTAACCTTTTGGATAGAGACTTTGTTTCTCAATCCATATGCATAGAAGTTATATTTTCCATTAATGGCAGGGTCCTTGTTTCCTTGTTTCCTTTTATTTTTAGATTTCAGAATGAATCATACAGGATCCGACCGACTGTTAACACTGCTTTTGCTAGGCAGTTGGCTGCTGCTGCTGGGCTTGGCTACAGCAACCGGTCAGCAGGAGCGACCACAACTGGCTGTCAGTGATGAGCCGCACATTCGCAGCAAGCGAGGCATCTTCTGGGACTTTTTTCAGAAAATGGTCATAACCAAAAATCTGATTGTCGATGTATGTGAGCCAAGCTGAATTGTAATTAAATTAATTCAACTATTCACATATCCATTTATTCACTGACAGCAATACACCGACACGCGAAACACTTTAAATGACATCTATAATACCGTGAACGAACAGTTCAGTGACCCCGGTCCAGTGAAGCCAACAAGTCAGCCAAGGCCAACAACCGAAAAGCTGGTAAGACGCTAGATAAACAACATTTTGAATACTCTGCTCGCATGCCAATAATTTCTTTTAGTTTTTTGCTACGTAAATTTGGGCATCGGTTAGTCCAGACAGCTAATAATATTTTAGGAACTTGTAAAGCCGGAAGCAACTTGGTCAGATATATTTGTATACCCATTGAAAATGGGAATTCAGGGAATAATGGTTTTATGAAACTGTAGAAATGTAGCTAGAGAGCTGAAATTTCACATGAATACTCGTATGTTAGTTACGCAGTACGAGTTTATTTTGTTTTTTCGATAACTAATCCCATTTCCAAATTATCGATAAAAAATTGAAAATTCGTTTCAATTTTTTACGTTTATGAGCATAACTTCTACACCGCTAGAGACTTAAATTCTATATTTATTTATATGTAGATAGATTTTATAGATATGCAGATTATGTAATTTTCAGATTTTGGATGCCACGCCCCCTTCGCCAACAATTGCATTTTGGCAAATAGATACATTTAGATACTCTAAATCTACTCTGACAGTTTCATGTAGATTGTACATCAAGAAGTGGAATTATAGTCGTCCAAAGAATTGTGTGCTCCATGAGTGGTCTTGATTAGCTTGAATAGCGAATGCTGTCGGCCTCATTCTTCTTATATTCCTTTGGATTTTCACTCAACAGCTACATCGCGTCATATCGAGACGCAAAGGAAACTCATAAAACAATTGCTTTTGATGGAAAATTATAAACTGAGTTTGTCAATTTTTATACTCATTCAAGTAGTGAAAGTTGTGCGCAATGGGCCTCAAGCCACAGTTTCAGTATCACACCAAACCTCGGACTCAGGCCTCAACCTCAAGACTTAGACTCGGTTTACACTCAGCCTCAGACTCGGGCCACAGCCTCAATAAGGCCTCAGACTCAGCCTTACCCAGGCCAGAGCCTCAGGCCTCAAGTTGCACCTACCGGCATCAGCCTCAAGCCTCAGTTTCAGTATCACACCAACCCTCGGACCTAGGGCTCAGCCTCAAGCCTTAGACTCGGTATCACACGCAACCTCAGACACGGGCCTCAGCCTCTTTATGGCCTCAGACTCGGGCCTCAGCCTCTTTAAGGCCTCAGACTCAGCCTTATCCATGCCAGAGCCTCAGGCCACAACCGCAAGTCATTGATTCAGCATCACTCTCAGGCTCAGAACTTTTGTTTAAGACAAGCTCAGGTTTCAGTTATTTATCTCAATTAAAATAATGCTTAAAACTAAAGCAAACTATGAACTCTGCCAGCCCCTAGCTCAGCTTCAGACCTCATTCTCAACCACCCCCAGAGGCATCAGCCTCAAGCCTCAGTTTCAGTATCACACCAAACCTCGAACTCAGGCCTCAGCCTCAAGTCTTAGACTCGGTATCACACTCAACCTCAGACTCGGGCCTCAGACTCAGCCTTACCCAGGCCAGAGCCTCAGGCCTCAAGCTACACCCAGAGGCATCAGCCTCAAGCCTCAGTTTCAGTATCACACCAACCCTCGGACTCAGGGCTCAGCCTCAAGCCTTAGACTCGGTATCACACTCAACCTCAGACTCGGACCTCAGCCTCTATAAGGCCTCAGACTCAGCCTTATCCAGGCCAGAGGCTCAGGCCACAACCTCAAGTTATAGATTCAATATCACTCTCAGCCTCAGAAATTTTTTTTAAGACAAGCTCAGGTTTCAGTTATTTATCTCAATTAAAATAATGCTTAAAACTAAAGCAAACTATGAACTCTGCCAGCCCCTAGCTCAGCTTCAGACTTCATTCTCAACCACCCCCAGGCATCAGCCTCAAGCCTCAGTTTCAGTATCAAGCCTTAGATTTAGTATCACACCAAACCTCGAACTCAGGCCTCAGCCTCAAGTCTTAGACTCGGTATCACACTCAACCTCAGACTCGGGGCTCAGCCTCTATTATGCCTCAGACTCAGCCTTACCCAGGCTAGAGCCTCAGGCCTCAAGCTACACCCAGAGGCATCAGCTTCAAGCCTCAGTTTCAGTATCACACCAAACCTCGGACTCAGGCCACAGCCTCAAGCCTTAGACTCGGTATCACACTCAAGCTCAGACTCGGGCCTCAGCCTCTATAAGGCCTCAGACTCAGCCTTATCCAGGCCAGAGCCTCAGGCCTCAAGCTACACCCAGAGGCATCAGCCTCAAGCCTCAGTTTCAGTATCACACCAACCCTCGGACTCAGGGCTCAGCCTCAAGCCTTAGACTCAGTATCACACTCAACCTCAGACTCGGGCCTCAGCCTCTATAAGCCTCAGACTCAGCCTTATCCAGGCCAGAGCCTCAGGTCACAACAGCAAGTTATAGAGTCAGTAGCACTCTCAGCTTCAGAACTTTTGTTTAAGACAAGCTCAGGTTTCAGTTATTTATCTCAATTAAAATAATGCTTAAAACTAAAGCAAAGTAGGAGTTCTGCCAGCCCCTAGCTCAGCTTCAGACCTCAATCTCAACTACCCCCAGGCATCAGCCTCAAGCCTCAGTTTCAGTATCACACCAAACCTCGGACTCAGGCCTCAGCCTCAAGCCTTAGACTCGATATCACACTCAACCTCAGACTCGGACCTCAGCCTCTTTAAGGCCTCAGACTCAGCCTTATCCAGGCCAGAGGCTCAGGCCACAACCTCAAGTTATAGATTCAGTATCACTCTCAGCATCAGAATTTTTGTTTAAGACGAGAAAAGGTTTCAGTTATTTATCTCAATTAAAATAATGTTTAAAACTAAAAGAAACTATGAGCTCTGCTAGCCCCAAACTCAGCTTCAGACCTCTGTTTCAAACACCTCAGGCATCAGCCTGAAGCCTTAAACTCAGTATTATACTCAGCCTCATACTCGGGCCTCAGCCTCTATAAGCCTCAGACTCAGCCTTATCCAGGCCAGAGCCTCAGGCCACAACGGCAAGTTATTGATTCAGTAGCACTCTCAGCCTCAGAACTTTTGTTTATCACAAGCTCAGGTTTCAGTTATTTATCTCAATTAAAATAATGCTTAAAACTAAAGCAAACTAGAAGCTCTGCCAGCCCCTAGCTCAGCTTCAGACCTCATTCTCAACCACCCCCAGGCATCAGCCTCAAGCCTTAGATTTAGTATCACACCAAACCTCGGACTCAAGCCTCAGCCTCAAGCCTTAGACTCGATATCACACTCAAGCTCAGACTCGGGCCTCAGACTCAGCCTTACCCAGGCCAGAGCCTCAGGCCTCAAGCTACACCCATAGGCATCAGCCTTAAGACGAGCTCAGGTTTCAGTAATTTATCTCAATTAAAATAATGCTTAAAACTAAAGCAAAGTAGGAGTTCTGCCAGCCCCTAGCTCAGCTTCAGACTTCATTCTCAACCACCCCCAGGCATCAGCCTCAAGCCTTAGATTTAGTATCACACCAAACCTCGGACTCAAGCCTCAGCCTCAAGCCTTAGACTCGATATCACACTCAAGCTCAGACTCGGGCCTCAGCCTCTATAAGGCCTCAGACTCAGCCTTATCCAGGCCAGAGCCTCAGGCCAAGTCATTTATTCAGCATACACCCAGCCTAGGCATCTTAGCCTTAAGACGAGCTCAGGTTTCAGTAATTTATCTCAATTAAAATAATGCTTAAAACTAAAGCAAAGTAGGAGTTCTGCCAGCCCCTAGCTCAGCTTCAGACCTCATTCTCAACTACCCCCATCAGCCTCAAGCCTCAGTTTCAGTATCACACCAACCCTCGGACCTAGGGCTCAGCCTCAAGCCTTAGACTCGGTATCACACTCAACCTCAGACTCGGGCCTCAGCCTGTATAAGGCCTCAGACTCAGCCTTACCCAGGCCAGAGCCTCAGGCCTCAAGCTACACCCAGAGGCATCAGCCTCAAGCCTCAGTTTCAGTATCACACCAACCCTGGGACTCAGGGCTCAGCCTCAAGCCTTAGACTCAGTATCACACTCAACCTCAGACTCGGGCCTCAGCCTCTGTAAGCCTCAGACCCAGCCTTACCCAGGCTAGGGCCTCAGGCCACAACCTCAAGTTATAGATTCAGTATCACTCTCAGCTTCAGAATTTTTGTTTAAGACGAGCTCAGGTTTCAGTTATTTATCTCAATTAAAATAATGCTTAAAACTAAAGCAAAGTAGGAGTTCTGCCAGCCCCTAGCTCAGCTTCAGACCTCATTCTCAACCACCCCCAGGCATCAGCCTCAAGCCTCAGTTTCAGTATCACACCAAACCTCGGACTCAGGCCTCAGCCTCAAGCCTTAGACTCGATATCACACTCAACCTCAGACTCGGACCTCAGCCTCTTTAAGGTCTCAGACTCAGCCTTATCCAGGCCAGAGCCTCAGGCCTCAAGCTACACCCAGAGGCATCAACCTCAAGCCTCAGTTTCAGTATCACAACAACCCTCGGACTCAGGGCTCAGCCTCAAGCCTTAGACTCGATATCACACTCAACCTCAGACTCGGACCTCAGCCTCTTTAAGGTCTCAGACTCAGCCTTATCCAGGCCAGAGTCTCAGGCCACAACCTCAAGTTATAGATTCAGTATCACTCTCAGCTTCAGAATTTTTGTTTAAGACGAGAAAAGGTTTCAGTTATTTATCTCAATTAAAATAATGTTTAAAACTAAAAGAAACTATGAGCTCTGCTAGCCCCAAACTCAGCTTCAGACCTCTGTTTCAAACACCTCAGGCATCAGCCTGAAGCCTTAAACTCAGTATTATAATTAGCCTCATACTCGGGCCTCAGCCTCTATAAGCCTCAGACTCAGCCTTATCCAGGCCAGAGCCTCAGGCCACAACGGCAAGTTATAGAGTCAGTAGCACTCTCCGCCTCAGAACTTTGTTTAGGACAAGCTCAGGTTTCAGTTATTTATCTCAATTAAAATAATGCTTAAAACTTAAGCAAAGTAGGAGTTCTGCCAGCCCCTAGCTCAGCTTCAGACCTCATTCTCAACTACCCCCAGGCATCAGCCTCAAGCCTCAGTTTCAGTATCACACCAACCCTCGGACTCAGGGCTCAGCCTCAAGCCTTAGACTCGGTATCACACTCAACCTCAAACTTGGACCTCAGCCTCTATAAGGCCTCAGACTCAGCCTTATCCAGGCCAGAGGCTCAGGCCACAACCTCAAGTTATAGATTCAATATCACTCTCAGCCTCAGATTTTTTTTTTCAGTTATTTATCTCAATTAAAATAATGCTTCAAACTTAAGCAAAGTAGGAGTTCTGCCAGCCCCTAGCTCAGCTTAAGACCTCATTCTCAACTACCCCCAGGCATCAGCCTCAAGCCTCAGTTTCAGTATCACACCAACCCTGGGACTCAGGGCTCAGCCTCAAGCCTTAGACTCAGTATCACACTCAACCTCAGACTCGGGCCTCAGCCTCTGTAAGCCTCAGACTCAGCCTTACCCAGGCTAGGGCCTCAGGCCACAACCTCAAGTTATAGATTCAGTATCACTCTCAGCTTCAGAATTTTTGTTTAAGACGAGCTCAGGTTTCAGTTATTTATCTCAATTAAAATAATGCTTAAAACTAAAGCAAAGTAGGAGTTCTGCCAGCCCCTAGCTCAGCTTCAGACCTCATTCTCAACTACCCCCATCAGCCTCAAGCCTCAGTTTCAGTATCACACCAACCCTCGGACCTAGGGCTCAGCCTCAAGCCTTAGACTCGGTATCACACTCAACCTCAGACTCGGGCCTCAGCCTGTATAAGGCCTCAGACTCAGCCTTACCCAGGCCAGAGCCTCAGGCCTCAAGCTACACCCAGAGGCATCAGCCTCAAGCCTCAGTTTCAGTATCACACCAACCCTCGGACTCAGGGCTCAGCCTCAAGCCTTAGACTCAGTATCACACTCAACCTCAGACTCGGGCCTCAGCCTCTATAAGCCTCAGACCCAGCCTTACCCAGGCTAGGGCCTCAGGCCACAACCTCAAGTTATAGATTCAGTATCACTCTCAGCTTCAGGATTTTTGTTTAAGACGAGCTCAGGTTTCAGTTATTTATCTCAATTAAAATAATGCTTAAAACTAAAGCAAAGTAGGAGTTCTGCCAGGCCCTAGCTCAGCTTCAGACCTCATTCTCAACTACCCCCAGGCATCAGCCTCAAGCCTCAGTTTCAGTATCACACCAACCCTCGGACTCAGGGCTCAGCCTCAAGCCTTAGACTCGATATCACACTCAACCTCAGACTCGGACCTCAGCCTCTTTAAGGTCTCAGACTCAGCCTTATCCAGGCCAGAGTCTCAGGCCACAACCTCAAGTTATAGATTCAGTATCACTCTCAGCTTCAGAATTTTTGTTTAAGACGAGAAAAGGTTTCAGTTATTTATCTCAATTAAAATAATGTTTAAAACTAAAAGAAACTATGAGCTCTGCTAGCCCCAAACTCAGCTTCAGACCTCTGTTTCAAACACCTCAGGCATCAGCCTGAAGCCTTAAACTCAGTATTATAATTAGCCTCAGACTCGGGCCTCAGCCTCTATAAGCCTCAGACCCAGCCTTACCCAGGCTAGGGCCTCAGGCCACAACCTCAAGTTATAGATTCAGTATCACTCTCAGCTTCAGGATTTTTGTTTAAGACGAGCTCAGGTTTCAGTTATTTATCTCAATTAAAATAATGCTTAAAACTAAAGCAAAGTAGGAGTTCTGCCAGGCCCTAGCTCAGCTTCAGACCTCATTCTCAACTACCCCCAGGCATCAGCCTCAAGCCTCAGTTTCAGTATCACACCAAACCTCGGACTCAGGCCTCAGCCTCAAGCCTTAGACTCGGTATCACACTCAACCTCAGACTCGGACCTCAGCCTCTATAAGGCCTCAGACTCAGCCTTATCCAGGCCAGAGGCTCAGGCCCCAACCTCAAGTTATAGATTCAGAATTTTTGTTTCAGTTATTTATCTCAATTAAAATAATGCTTAAAACTAAAGCAAACTAGAAGCTCTGCCAGCCCCTAGCTCAGCTTCAGACCTCATTCTCAACCACCCCCAGGCATCAGCCTCAAGCCTTAGATTTAGTATCACACCAAACCTCGGACTCAAGCCTCAGCCTCAAGCCTTAGACTCGATATCACACTCAAGCTCATACTCGGGCCTCAGCCTGTATAAGGCCTCAGACTCAGCCTTACCCAGGCCAGAGCCTCAGGCCTCAAGCTACACCCAGAGGCATCAGCCTCAAGCCTCAGTTTCAGTATCACACCAACCCTCGGACTCAGGGCTCAGCCTCAAGCCTTAGACTCGGTATCACACTCAACCTCAGACTCGGACCTCAGCCTCTATAAGGCCTCAGACTCAGCCTTATCCAGGCCAGAGGCTCAGGCCACAACCTCAAGTTATAGATTCAGAATTTTTTTTTCAGTTATTTATCTCAATTAAAATAATGCTTAAAAGTAAAGCAAGCTAGAAGCTCTGCCAGCCCCTAGCTCAGCTTCAGACCTCATTCTCAACCACCCCCAGGCATCAGCCTCAATCCTTAGATTTAGTATCACACCAAACCTCGGACTCAAGCCTCAGCCTCAAGCCTTAGACTCGATATCACACTCAAGCTCAGACTCGGGCCTCAGCCTGTATAAGGCCTCAGACTCAGCCTTATCCAGGCCAGAGCCTCAGGCCACAACGGCAAGTTATAGAGTCAGTAGCACTCTCCGCCTCAGAACTTTGTTTAGGACAAGCTCAGGTTTCAGTTATTTATCTCAATTAAAATAATGCTTAAAACTAAAGCAAAGTAGGAGTTCTGCCAGCCCCTAGCTCAGCTTCAGACCTCATTCTCAACCACCCCCAGGCATCAGCCTCAAGCCTTAGATTTAGTATCACACCAACCCTCGGACTCAGGGCTCAGCCTCAAGCCTTAGGCTCAGTATCACACTCAACCTCAGACTCGGGCCTCAGCCTCTATAAGCCTCAGACTCAGCCTTATCCAGGCCAGAGGCTCAGGCCACAACCTCAAGTTATAGATTCAGTATCACTCTCAGCCTCAGAATTTTTGTTTAAGACGGCTCAGGTTTCAGTAATTTATCTCAATTAAAATAATGCTTAAAACTAAAGCAAACTAGGAGCTCTGCCACCCCCTAGCTCAGCTTCAGACCTCATTCTCAACTACCCCCAGGCATCAGCCTCAAGCCTCAGTTTCAGTATCACACCAAACCTCGGACTCAGGCCTCAGCCTCAAGCCTTAGACTCGGTATCATACTCAACCTCAGACTCGGGCCTCAGCCTCTATTTTATTATTTATTTACTTGCAGCATTCGAGTGACGAAGATGAGCGGACAGTAACTACGACGACAGAAGCCTTTACCATTTCACGGTACGAGCTTGGTCGTATTCTGGGTCGTAACTTTCGCGGCATACAACGCCTGGCCCAGACCGAGTTCAAAGAAGCCCTCAATGTAAGTGGATTGTATATGGTCGTATATATGCTTTAATTTCGCTCTTTTTGCTGTATTGCAGGCGACTCAGTACAATCTTAAGGAGTACAAAATGGAGGCGGACAAACAGTTTGCCAACAGCGTGGGCGTTGAGAAGAAGAATAAGCTGAAGAGCCTTGGTTTGGGCTGAGCCCAGAGCTCCAAAAAGTTTTCTTCACCACTGCCCTAACCACGCTAAATTGTTGTAGTTGTTATATAAATTGTTCTGCGTGGTCGTTGAAAGCTCGTTAATTAACTCACCTATGTACATATTTTATGGTTGTTATTATTTCTAACTTATAAATAGCATAGAAGACCTTTTAGAATTCCGATTCCCACAGCTAGTATTAGAGCTTGTATATATGTAAATCTGATTGTAATTATTTATTGTATAAATTTGTATCGAATAAACTACATTTTGAAGGGAACTAACAGCTACTGTACATACTGTAGATCTAGATCGAGAAGTGGATAAAGTTGGATTACAATTGTTATTCTTATTATTTCACTTTGACTATGGGTTCCTAGCTGATCAATGAGGTAAAAATCAGACTGCACAACAGATGAATCGGAACAATTGACCGAATGAATATCGGGTAAATGCTTATATATTAATTGAAAACTAAATTATAATTGAATACTAAAATTACTAATACAACAAGTAAGAAGACTCTAGTCGAGAGTGCTCAACTACGAGATAGCCTGAACGCTCAAAAAACTAATTTCTTCTTCTTTACGAACGTATGAGCGCGTGCTCTGCTAACTGTGCAGTTGCTGCCGTGGCTTGGGGTGCGTTGGGATATACTTCGGACGCTTATAACTCAATTTTTAGACGGACGATCATCATTAAAAATTTGAAGTCTCTAGATAGACGGGGGGCGAATGTGGGGCCCGTATCCGAAATATAATAAAAATGTAAATTGCATTAAATTTGTATCTATATATACGCAGAAGAGTTGGACGAGGAGGCTCTAACTCTAAAGACGGACGAGATATAATTTTTAACTAATTCTCGATAAATGTTTTATCGATTTTCTGAAACAAAAACAATTAATTCTCTACCCCGTATACTTTCTGAGATCTACGCGTTTATGCATACAGACGGACGGATGGACAGACGAACGGAAGGACGGACAGAATGACGGACGGACAGACGGACATGGCTGTATCGACTCAGTTCGTCGCCCTGATCAAGGATATATATACTTTATGTGTCTATATGCCTGCATACTATATACAGACTATGAACTTTAAGGGGTCGGACACGCCTCCTTCTGCCTGTTGACAAAGGGAAAGACGGACAGATGGACAAAAGGATGATGGATAGATAGATAGATAGATAGATATTTCATAAAAACTATAAAAATACAAATAAAATCGATTATTAAAATTTCTCAAAATTACCTGAAAAGCAACTTTTAGTCCCTAAGCTCATAATTATTTATTGCATAATATTCCGTGTCTTCATTATTCGTCTTTAAGTCCATGCAGCTTAAACTTATGACATGCCCAGCCTTGGAAGTGGAAAGTGTGGGCTGCTGTTGTATTCGCTCGACTTCATATTGGAGAATTGTGTGTTGGCTTTGATTTATGTCAACAGCTGTAAGGCAATGCTTGAAATGCGGTCTTAGGACCAAAGACCAGCTGCAGGCGGATCGATTCACTTCGATTCGATTCGATGTTCGTGCAACTTTGCAGACGTTGCAAAGAGCGTGGACAGCGGCTGCAGTCAGTGAGGAGCTGACGGTCTCTGACAGTGTTGCGGGCGAGGTCAGCAGGCGTTGCTGAAAGCGGACAGATTGCGGATACGCACCGTTGTACGGCCCGTCGGACGGCTGAGCGGCTGAGCGGCCTCAGCCCTCTGCCATTGGCAGAACAACAGACGCAACCTGGCACTCATTATCGGCGCCAAAGTTTTTGGCCAACGTACTTTCGAGACAGGCATCTCATGGGCATCGAATTATGACACTTTTAGTGGTTTTTGCTAACTATGCGAGTTGCCTTCTGCCACTCGGGACTGCCGCAGAGTGCCACACAGACTGGCGGCGTCTTTTGCTTTTGCTTTTGCTCTTTGGGTTTATTTCGAACTTTACTTCGATTTCACAGCCAACAGCAGCAACATTGGATATGTATACATGTATATGCACATGTACAGGCATTGTGCTTATGAGTGAGAAGATATCATACCCTGCAGTTGCAAAATATACAAGACTTGTTCGGAAATATTTGAAGATTATTTCTACAGGTCCTGAATGTTATGTTCTTGATGCAAATCTTCCACACATATGCACATTAGCCTCCTGCTCAACATTTTCTTCGTTATTAAATTCTTTTTTATTCTAAGCATAGGGTATTTTCTGTTTGATCATTTTAAGCGCTAAACACTTCTTTTCGTCCCTTTTGTTTTGGCTTATTTTTCCACTAGAGTGCCTCAGTGGGATGCAGCAGGGACAATCACGACGTCAGGCTTCGATTACCAGCAGCAGAGGCAAAAAGTTTTCTATTTTTTGTTTTCATACGTATATCATTTTAATTAATTTCGTTTTTGTCATTTATGAGGGTTCTTTTTTTGTGTAAATGAAGCAACATTCCAAAGGTTAAAAGTCATTTCGGATATGGAACTTCTTTTAGCCATAGGTCAGCTCTGGCTAATGGAGGCTCATGGTACTTATGTAGAGCGATTTCCAATTTCGCTTAAATTCATTTCCTGGTTGAGAATACTCCACATTGTCGTTACGTTACGACGGAACAGAGTGAGTCGAAGCTAAAGAGTTGAAAGTTGTGACAGATCCGTTGTTAGAGAGTTGAAGAAAAACAACTCCACATTTATCGAATTCAATAACTGAACTGTTTACTTCTTAAAATCCTAGTGACGTTACATTAGCTTCCAAAATTAAGAGTGCTGTTACTCCAGACTCCCCTGGATTGAATAACAATTATCATAAAATCTAGAGTATTGCACTTGATTTGACAATTTTCAGATTTTTTCCTCTTCACGTTTTCAATTAGTGTTGAGATCTTAAACGTTTTCATCTTGATGCCCAAACCTATATAACTCTTGCTTGCTGAACAGCATTAGTCAAAAAACAGAAATGTCATTTCATTTCCACAAGTTGTCGCAATTAAACTCAATTGTATGTAAGTGTTATGTGAATCATATTTATATCATATTCGTTATAAGTGAATAATTTTTTTGGTCTTTTTTTTTGCACTTGTTAATTTCATGGCACATTAAATATTAAAGCTTGCAAACTGGAGAACTTTATCGCTCTGTCACATTTTTGTTGAGGCTTTAAGTTGACGAAACGTTTAGCTATTGTTGATACACATCCAAACACACACACATGTGTGTGTGTGTGTGTGTGTGTGTGTGTTGACAACAAATTATACTATTTGGTTGTTAGGTAGCATGACAAACATATGTATGTATGTATGTGTGTATGAGCACAGCATTTGTACAAACTGCTTATAATTGCTGTAATTACTTCACGTGCAAATGGACATATACATATGCACATGTATGTGCCGGGCTGTCGGTATGTATGTATGCATGCACATATATTTATATACATTTGCATGCATAGCGTATGTTGAATTGTGTCGATTAAAACTAATTGAAGGCTGACAGCATCAAAAGCTACAAACAAAATCAGCAACTTTAATCATAAATGAATCAGTAAGAACAAAAACCATTCAAATCATTCAGTTTAGAATATGTTATATGTAAAGCAGAAATGATTGCCTAGCAGTTACTCTAGGCAGCTCGGGGTACTTTGATTACTTTGGGCTAAGGTAAATTTCAATTAACAATTCAAGGGCATCAATGGAAAAAGTCTCATTAATTTATTAAAGCAATACTTTTTTATATTTAATCTCAAGTCCCTCATTCAATAAGTTCCCAGACATTATTTATATATTATTATAAATGAAATATATATTTAAATAATATTTGTACATATTTAATTTCAAGTTTTTTTTCCTTTTCCCATCCCGTTTTGCCTCAATGAGTTATCAGACATTACAGGCAGCTCTGGGTACTCAGAGCTAATACATATAAATTTAATATAAAAAACAATATTTGTTCATATTTAATATTAAGTGCCGAAATCATATTTGCTTTTCCTATCCCACCTAGCATATACAAATATATATTTTTTCTAAATGTTTACCTTGGATACTTCGGGCTGAGTTTAGTCGCTTAATTTCTACTAACAATTCTAAAGCCTCATCTAGCAGTCAAATAATTGATTCAATCGACTAGTCTAATACATATAATATTGTAATATAATACATTCCTATATTCAAGTTTAAGCAGCTCAACAAATTTTCCTTTTCCCATCTCATTTAGCTTGAGAATACTTGAAAATATTTAACATTTGAGCCAACCATAAGTTCTCAGTATTCGCAGTTTAGGCTGACTCAACACTGCTAAGGTCAAGCACTTTTATTGTTCAATTTATTTTGAGATTATGCATTGGCCGACTACAATGACCCCCGGAACTGTATTCCACTGCGGCAAGGCAACAATACCGGAGCAGAGCACGCAATGCTCGCAGTTTGTATTGCAAAATCAAAACATTTGTGAGTCAAAACAAATAATACAAAAAAATATATGATTACAAAATAGCGCAAACCCGATTCAATCAAATCACGCAAAGCTAATTAACACTTTAAGCTGTTGCACAACCAGCCCCACTGACAATGGGGCGACAGGAATTACATTAACTCTGACAAGTGAGAATATTTTGCTGGGTTTTCCTTTGTTGCGCAATAGCAAAAGATCGAAGCAGCCACAGATGCTGAGGCCAGCAATTATGCCAATTACCTTGACCTTATGCAATGAGCAATGAAGTCTTTTATCAATGAAATGCTCGGATATACATATAAAGAATATGAGTTAGCAAAGGATGGTCGGGGTAGGAGGCAATTCATTTGACTCAGTTGATAGACCTCTTTCAATAATATGCCGAGATATAGTAGATATTGGATCACTATATAGTTAGTATATAGCTATACTAAGAGCACTAAATAGCTCTTCCAATGCTAAGGATCTTATCTGACAACTTTAGATATAGATATATTTATGCATTGATATGGATGTGTTAATTGTCAAGTAAATATAATACGTTCACTGTTTGCTGAACATTTAGATCCACAAATATTTTTGACAACTCAATTCAATCTATATAAACATTCTTATATTCTCTGGGCTTAAAGACAAATGTTAGATCAATTCTAAAGACAATGTCTATTGAATGAAGAATGTACTATATATATGTGTATTTCATGATTTTTTACAATAAAACGAAACGATATTCATAGAAATCAATATTGGATACCACAGAGAAAGAGTGCCTGGCAGAAGCGACTGAAAGAGTTACACAAAGTTGCCTTTGGGTTGTACTGAAATTTGTCTGAAATTTCTATCATCAAATATTGCATGGGGTCAAATGGAATAGGAAATAAAATTCCTCTGTAATTATAAATAAACAGAGCAAATGGGAATATAAACATTTAATTTCGAATAATTTCAAAATATTGAATATTAAACTTAAATTGTTGTACCTCAGCTGTATACAAACTTTCTATATTAATTAACTTTATTTACCATATTTGATTTGATACATTTGCTTTTGATCATTTGATGTTTTGGACAACATTCAGTATAAAATAACTTTGCTTAAGCCAAGCAGCAAAAGCGCTCTACCCGTTTCTGATCTTAACTAAGAAACCACGAATTTGATATAAACAAACAGAAATTCACATAGATTCAAGTTTTTTTTTTTAGGAAAAGACATTAAAAATAGAATAGTAGAGTATGAGAAAAAAAAAGCAGAAGAGTAATCTAAGCCATAAGCAATAAAGTCCTCTAAGTAGGGGATGTTGCCTTGCGCAGCATTTATCCAGCTAAAAAGTAAACGCAGAGAATGCTTATTGTTTTTGGTGTCTGGATAATTAGAGTCAGGACTTGCCAATGGGTTGAGCGTTCACAATGTCCGCTGGCACGGTTGGTGCAATGGGCGCCAGGGGCACGCGCTCCGTGGGCGTATCGGCTTGGGCAGCGAGCGGGGTCTTCGGAGTGGAGGGATCGTCGGTGAGGCGTTGCTTGAACTCCTTGTACTTCTCCACAACGGTGCTGCCGATTTCCTTTGCGCCTTCGCCTATCTTGTCGGTGTAGGGCTTGGCCGCATCAGCGACATCCTCAGCGCCCTGCTTCACCTTGCAACCGATGCTCTTGAAGAAGTTCTTGAAATCGCTGTCCTCCGGATTCTTGACCTCGTCGCAGTCGGCGGCGCGCGCTTGGCCACTGAACAGCGCCAGACAGAGCAGCGCGCAGCAGATGATTATTGTTTTCATTTTGGCGTTTGTTTGTTTATTGCTGAACTGTTCTCCACGAGCTTGGCAATGCGACTGAGCGACGCAAAAACTCGACCCGCAATCGCACAACGTAGCTTAGATTATCGGGCCATACCGGTTTATCAGCGTTTCGGAGAACTGCCTCCGCTTCGCTCGCGCTCCGCGACAAACCTTCACTCATCTCCACATTCACTAATTAATAGACAGATTCGACCGTACACACGCACACAGACATATGTATCTAACCTGCATATAAACTTTGTTTACTTGAAAGGCAAACTAGGGCTAATCTGTCTTGCTGTCTCTTCCAGAATGATTCAAGCTGACCTATTGCAAATTTTTAGAAATCCGACCGCAGCTGAGCGGAGATAATGAGAGAAACTCAGCAGTTTCGAAATATTCTTTCAGCAAGTGAATGCCGCTGAGACCCATGGGATAGTTTGATAAATTACTTTGAGCGCGATTATCGACGTCATGGGCTATGACTGATCCATATTATGATGTTATCATTTAACGATCTGTAATTGGCTGATAATTAGATATGCCAAGCTAGTTGTCATTGACATATAGTTTTAAACGATTCAGAGTAATAGAGTTGAGGTTGAACTGTAAGCCGCTAGATGGCGCTAGCTTACTCTGGAATCTTCTATGAACATTGGAAAGATCGGAGAAAATCATGTTTACATATAAATCTATGTACATATGTATTTATGTATATACGAAAACCTGAAATAATTTTTTTTTTTACTTTTACGAAGCAAAATTGCAAATAAAAATAAAAATCGTATTTAACCAAAAATCATAAACTTGAAACATTTTCATCATCATAACTGAACTATTTGTATATATAACAAAACTTATCTCATGCAAATCGGAGAACTAGTAGAAAAGTTATAGTGTTTTATGAATTCAAAAAAGCCAAACCAATTCCATTCAGCGCTGCTGCAGGTGGAAAGAGAGAGCCTAACAGATCAACGTTTGTTTACAGGGTATCGCTTTGTCGCACACTCACGTTCAGGGTGCACTTATTTATTTTACGTTTGTCAAAAAAAAAAAAAAAGAAGAAGGAAATAAAACGTTTTGTTGTTTTTTGTGATTCACACCGTATCACGTCTAAGACTACGAGTACATTTCGTTAGCAGTAATCTAAAACTAGATAAATAAATACATGTATATATTATATGTATGCGTTTCTATAAACATCGAGTATGTGTGTGTAAAATTCGCTGTTGCAGACGCTTCTACTTGAGCGGCTCTAGATTTGTAATTTCATTCTCTGCCTCATTGGGAGCGAGGGCATTCAATAGCGATTCTGTGGAATGCGTCACCTGCGCGATCTCCACAATGGTGACGGCTGCAACGTCGCGCTCTGTGTTCTCGCTGGGCGTGGCTGGGCTTGTGGCTTTAGCGGGATCAACGTCTCCAACGGGCTTCCTGTTGCCGACTGTGGAGAGCAGAGTATCAATCAAATTACCGAAGCGATTGACGATGCTCAGGCCGACGCGCTTGGCAGTCTCCTCTAGACGCTTAGCCTCCGTCTCCAGATCCTCGATCCAGGGCTTGGCCTTTTCCAGAGTGCACTGCACATTATGCAGGAACTGATTCACCTCGCTGGGCTTGGGCGTGACCACATCCTCGGACTCTGATGACTTGACACTCGCCTGACCATCCGATCCACAAATAATGGGCGCGGCCTGCAGCTGCCCTATGCAGAGTGCGAGCAGGAAGAGCAAGAGCATCCGCGTCTGAGTCATCATTCCAAATGCACCAAAGTATTTTCTTTATAGTCGAAAATAATTGCGCTGGCCTCTGACGTGTGGCGTGTGCAGCAATTGAGACCAAAAACCAGACTGAAACTTGTTTGCAGCCAGCGGCAGCAACGGCTTGGCCAAGCTGGCTGTTTCAGCTGCAGATGGGTTACACATGGGTCGATGGCAAGCTTTTTAAGAAAGTCGTCAAGCCAGTACAACGCCAGGCAAAACCAACAAGAACTTTCAAATCGGGTGCAGTCGACCCGATAATACGCTGTTTCATGAATGTTCGAGAAAACGACAATCAAGCGAAAATTATGTTAGATCCAAGAAACAGGACTTTTCCTAACAACAATTATATCATCGAATTACATTTCAGTCTGAAGCCAATATACCCCATTTGCTGCATTCAAAGGGCAGTCTGACGGGACTGCAAGTCAAATGTACTCGAGACTCTCTCTAATTCTGCTTAAGCTAGGTACACCGACCTCATTACGATCAATGCGAACGACAAATAGGCCTGAGAACGAGCCAGCCAAGCTAAGAATACCTAATTGGATAAAGAAATATCGTCTCTGAGGGCTATATGCATAGTAAACTCTCTTTAATTGTATTCAATTGTCTAAGTGCAAATGGCTTAGGCCCTTCACTAATTGCGCAATTCAATAATAGGAAAACGTAATTTAGATAATGAGACTGATTAGCATGGCTATGCTCGACTAGCAACTACTCGGACTCGAAATTCAAACATAAAAAGTTGAGCTTTAATGAAGTAGATCTTAAAGCTTCCTTAGTCAAGACATCGAAAAATTCAAGCTAACTCCAAGTTATCTTCTTCAAAGTTGGGTGAAGAAGCTAGAAATGAACTGGGCAATGTTTCGAAAGCAGAATCTACCCGGCGTGTGCTGATCGACCATGATTTCAAAGCACTAGTCCCTCCAATGCACTATGGCCAGAAAGTCGGATTTTTTGGTATAAAGTCCAATTTTAAAGTTAGAGCCTTGAAATTTGGTACATATGTTTGCTACATTTTTATAGAATTTCGGATTTTGTTTTTTTTAATTGGCCCATGTCTTCATTAAAAAATTTAATTAAAATTTTTTTTTAATACATTTTTTTTATTCTTCCTCGTTGTCTAAAATAATGTTATATTGCTCTTCACAGTCAGATTCGTGATCTAAATCAGAATCCGAATCTGAATTTTCCGGATCGGAATTAATAGTTTTCTGGGTCGGCGGAGATACTGCCTTTAGAAGATATATGATATCTTGGTGAAGATTTTTCTTTTTGATTTGATTTTGTCTTTTATTCAGACATATGCTTGAGATAAGCGGATCTGATGAATCCACATCAGCCATGGTGTTTAGTCGGCTATTTTTTCTTGCATGTGATTTTCTGTCAGTTTTGTAATATTTGTTCCGAGCTTCTGAAGCATTTTCGCCTAAACATCCAACCGGAACTAAGGATGAGTTCATAATTTGCCAGCCGTGAACTAATATTTTATGGACAGTCGGAGACATTGGGTACCAAGGATATAAAATTCATTGCAATGAAGCCTTTTAAAACAAAGAAGAATGACCTAAGCAGACTAGCCTTTCATAAGGAGCATTGTGATTTTCTCGGAGTCAAAATGTAATATTTTTAGCTCCGGCAGGATGTTTTATATGTGGAGAAAGCCGAATACTGAGCTCCAAAGAAAACCTTATAGCAAAAGTGAAGCATGGCTGTGACCACGGTAGGGTTTGGGCTTGTATGTCTACAGCCGGTGTCGGTACTTTGGCATTCATCAATAATATTATTTAGAAAATTCAGTACCATCAAATAACAAAAAAAAAAATATTGCTCCGAAGTTCCAAAAACCGGGTGTAGGCAACGATCTCCGTTTCTACTAAGACAACGACCCGATCCGCAAAGCTAGATTCTTTCAAATATGGCTTATTGGCAACTGTCCCCACGTCATGAATTCGTCGGCCCAAAATAACGCCAAGCTATACTAGAAACATGATGGATTCAATGCTGAAAGCTATGATAAAAGCTAAGGGAATGCACACCAAGCATTAAATTAAAGGCTAACAGGCAGAAGAAGACGTCGCAGATTCCACAAAGTATATATATTCTTGATCAGCATAAAAAAATAAGTTGATTGATCCGTCTGTCCGTCCGTATGAACGTCGAGATTTCGGAAACTACAAAAGCTAGAGAGCTGAAATTTCACATGAACACTTGTTTATTTTTAATGCTGTTGAACAGAACTATTTTTAAATAAAATCTTTTGTTTCATAAAACTGGGAATTACCCTCTTTAAAATGGCATTTAAAGTATTTCGATATCATTTATAGAAAATTTTAAAATTGAAGTGTATCAAATAAGCTGTGAGCCACTGTATGTAAAGCTCTTGCTTTTATATAGATAAAAAAAATAAATAAAAAATTAGAATCGAAACCAAAAATTAAATTAAAAAAAAAAAAAAGGTTCGACTTTGTGTGGCTGAATGCCTCACTTCCTTAATTTGCTGCAGTTGCCCAAGGCGTCCAGAATGTGTCCGTGGCCGCACTGCTGCTCGCCCTTGAGCAGGTCCGGATTGATGATCTCGACGTTGGCCAGGAAGCTGCGCTCTTTGCTCGTGTCCTCTGCCGAGTCCTTGCTTAGTTTGTCGCGAAAGTCAGAGATGCGATCGCTGAGGTCGCTGCCCAAGCCCTTGGCGTGCTCGCCCAGCTTCTTGGCGCGCTCCTTGATGTCGGAGCCCATTTCCTTTGCCTTCTCGCTCAGAACCTTGGCGCCCTTCTTGAGCTGGCACCCAAAGTTAGAGAAGAAGCCGGTAGGCGCGTTCTCCTCACAGTCTAGTGGAGCGGCATGGCTATGCGAGAGTCCCAGCAGGAGCACGCTGAGCACACTGATTACGAATAGCTGTCGCATGTCCACTTCTTATTATTATTATTTTTTAAATATATATATAATCCCGTTGTCGTTTAGTTCCTGTGGTCGTCGCCCGTTTCCAAACTGAACCCGACAATTGACTGCGCTTGACTGGCTGCCAGCGAGGACTGTCCACGCGTTTTATCTCTCTCGGCAGTACGAATAACAATAGCAACAATGTGGACGGCATCACAAGGCAGTCCACGTTATATATATATATATATATATATATATAAATATATATATTTTCTTTTTTTGTGAAAAACTGTCGCCATTTGTTCGTCTGTTTGATTGTTGCCCAGATAGATATAGATGCCTTCGCCTTTCCGCTTAATTCAATTTATTGGGTGACGCCGCCGTCGCCGTCGCAGTCGCCGCCGCAGTCGCAGTCAGAGTTGCTTGCTCGCTTTTCTTAATTCATAAGTGCAAATTCAATTACAGATTCAACCGCAACAACAACATAATAAGTATAAAGAGTGATTCCCACTTGACCGCTGACTTGCAGCTGCTATTTTTCAGCACTAGGCACCGAAACTACCTGATCCTCTCAAGCAGCCAAATATGCCGTCATATATCTACTATAGATTACCTTATCTAAGCTGCACAAATAACCATACTACAAAATGCAAAGCCAAGCCAATTCTGAATGTATTCCGAGTATTCTCAGTTATTGTTCGATGCCTCTCATAAGGCAACGTCGTGTCGTCTGCTTACGCATTCTCACTTGAATCCAGTTGTGTGTTTGTTTATACTGGAGAAACATGATCAACGCATTTTATGTGTCACATTCTAGTTCTCAATGCGCTCAACTAGACGCACTTATCGAATAAAGTTGGTACCTAACAGTGCCTAATACTTCCATTATTATAAACTTCAAGCAATGATCTAAGCAACTGCGCAGTTTATGTGCGCTGCTTTTCTCTACACTCAACTACGGCTTTAAAGGCTTTCAAGCATTTCCATATGTAAAAGAAGCAAGTACAAAAGGCATGCTTCACATCGGCTAAGTTGTACTGTGTGAGGTCAGTTAAGTTGAATATGTGAAATAAACATAGTGTTGCACCTACATTTAAAAAACTGTTTTTTGATTTTTGATTTTTATCGAGAAAACCCTTCTAACTCTAAAGAAGAGCGAGATATCATTTTCTTACTGATTCTCGATAAATGTTTTAATCGATAACTCTGAAACGAACTCGTAAACCGCGAATAATACCTAATAATAAACAAGTAAGAAGGCTCTAGTCGAGACGCCTCGACTACGAGATACCCTGAACCCAAAAAAGGTGATACTCTTCTTCTTTACGCACGTATAGGCGCGCGCTCTGCATTATTTAGATGAAATTCTATAGTCTTTCTACGAATAATTTGTGATTCGTCTTATCACATGCGCATTTCACTTTATTTTTCTTGAAATGAGTGTTTTCTATTTTGTATTTATAAACATTTCAAGGACGGAACTGATAACCAACTGATAGCCGATTGTGTGAAGGAATCGAACGAACTGTCTACACTACATAAATAGCTACCATATATAATAAATTTACATGTATGTGGCCATTGTCCCACGCACTTCCTCATATTTGGCATTTTATGCCGCTCTCACAACTCATTTCTCATTCCTAAGCTGCTCTCTGCAGCTAAGGATTTTGCCCTGAACCCATTTTAAATGGGAAATCAGGAAAGATTAGTTTGGTCAAAATGTATTTAACTGGCAGAAGGAGGCGTGGCATAGTATATATATTCTTGAACAGGCTGACGAGCTAGATTGATATAGATATCCATTCGATCTTTATCATCCGCATTTATTGTGTTTTATCATCAGTTCTGAGTGCCATTATTGAGCTCCAAAAACTGTATTACGAAACTCCATAATAAAAAAAAACTTATCTAATAAATAAGTTCGCATAGTATGGATTAACATTCAAAATTAATTTCCTTTCAATCATATATTTGATGAATATATTTATACAGATTGCATCAGGTACTACGCGTATAAAACGTACCTACATATGTATATAAAACATAAATCCAAAATTTGTAGATGTTAGATTATTTCAATATTTCATATTTCATTTTATACCCCCTGCGCCTATTGGGGAAATGGCAAATCAGGACGCAGCGAGATCAACTCGGCAAGTCGTCTTGTAGACGATTATAATTGATTTGAATATAGGGTATATATATCCCTATATAGTTACTTTATACAAATCCACATATACATAGACATTGCTTAAATTCATGTTGAGTTCATTATTTAATTAGCAAAGAGTATTTTCTCGAAGAAAGGCTTCATTTGGTCATATCGTTGCCGCCGATGCTGCCGCTGGGATTTAGGTAGTCAACGGCATCTAGCTCGGATTCACCATCTATGTCATCAGCAACATCTTCGTTGTCTTCCTCATCGTCTCCCTCCAAGTCGTACGTGTCCTCCTTCTGGTCATAATCGGGCTCCGTTCTCTCTTTGGACCAACCCTCCGAGGGGATCGGCAGTAAGGGCAACTCGGTGGTGGTGGTGGTGGTTGTGGTAGTGGTGGGCGGCTCAGTGGTTGTGGTCGTTGTCGTAGTGGTTGTTGATGTTGGTGTTGTTGATCTGCTGTTGCGCCAAGTGGTGCGTGAGGTAGTGCGATATTTAAAGCCTGCCGTAAAAAGAAATGAAAAGGTCAGAAGTCCGCATCCCCTATAGCTGCTCAGCCGGCCCACTCACAGTAGGGCAATGTGGGCTCAAAGTCGCATTTTATGCGCTCCTCCATTTCGATGTCATCAATGCGCCTGATCTTCTTGGGCGGGGGCGTTGGGCGACGCACGACGTAAATCTCGCGCACCTCGTATACCTCCAGCTCAGAATTTTTGGCATACGGACGATGACGCACGTAGCGCTTATACTTGACAGGATTGGGTGGTATATCGGCCGGATATGCCGCCGACTCCAGCAACAAGCCACAGCCGCAGAGCAGCATTAGACCAAAGAAATTAGCTAGCTTTGCCATTGCTACAGTATGTCACACACTGAGCTAAGAACTCGAGATCGTCGACTAGCTAGTTCGACTGCTTATCAAATATTATATGGACCCATTACCGGATCCGATAACCTATTGACCTACTGCAATATAGTCAAGGCGATGCATACTTTTGGGCTGGCTCTTTAATATATTTCCAATTCTTTTCTTGACGCAATTTTTAGTTTTCAGAATTAACTTTCAAGAGAATAGAAAAAAGAATACCCAAACTCAATGGGGGAAATAAATATTAACGGATTTAAGACTACGACTACAAATACACTATTGGAGTTCCCAAGGTTGAATATCTCTTCACAATCACATCCCACTCTGACTAAAGAATCTAAATTATTCGTATAAGAATTTTATGCTTTTAACAACAGTGTTATATGTGAGTGAGTCAATCTTTACGACTTTCGTTGCTTGAATATTTGAATATTTTCTATATAATGCATAGCTACAGTCCTACAATTTCGTAACGTCTCAGGCAGAGAATGAATCAAGTAGCTCACTCAGCCTCAATCTGGTAGTGATAACTTGAGAGGAAACTCAGAAGCAGCTCTCATTATTCTTATGAATATGAATATGATTACAACTTTTACAAAGTTATGAGTTAGGCAGGCACGGACAGACACGGAATCTGTTTCTCATTCACATCCTCACAATCTTGTCGCTAAGAGGAGAACATAAGACGTCAAACGACGATCGTCCAACTGCATGATGGCAGTGCAGAAAATAGAAGTGAAAACACCATTTACCATTTTCATATTTTCAATGGGTTCAGGGTGAATGAGCATGAAAAATAATTTCTGAATGGTTCTGAAAGTCAAGTTCCCAAAACTCTAGAATTCCAATTCGATGCTCAGAGGAAGCTAATCGAATGAGTATAAAAACAAAGATTGTTGCACGCAACGCAATAGCCCATCTAACCCATCTAGTTGCAATGGATACAGGGTATATATAGACATTAATTTCAAGTCATTCGCATCGTGCTTTACATTTGCTTTACATTATTTTGATCGCTTTGCCCACAAAGTACAAAAACGATTATTTGCTTCCCCCAAAAATCGCATCTCGTTGCATGTCACTCTCGATGGCCAACGGCGAGTGGGCGGGCAGTTGGCTGTCAGCGGTGCATTAGATGGTTATGATGGGTTTGTCTATTGAGTTGGCGACCTTTAAGCGAGAGCTGCACTCACTAATATTTATGCGAGGTGTCTATTTATTTTGAGCAGCAATTCATAACTGGAATGATTGAAGCTTGGAGGCTTTAGCTATTGCAATGAGTTGCTCATAAAAGATATATATGCGATATATACTACTTGCATTTTGATTGAAAAAATGATCAGTTTATGATATGCACCGACTAGGAGACACCCTGACCACAACACAGAATGTTTTTAGTTATACATAAAAACTAAAAATATTAAATGTAAAAATATAATACAAAAAATATATTTTTAAAATAATTTCTTTAATCAATTGATTGAGTTAATAATCAATCATTTTTCACATTTGAGCAACACTCAAGCTAATGTATTCGAAACGTGAATATTGCAGTTAGATGCAAACGACTAGGCAATACCCTGTATCCAATGTAAGACAGATTCTTTAAGCTCAAAAAACATAAACAAAATTAAAAATTTAATCTACTACAGAGTAATATATATTGTATTATAGAGAATATAGAGAATATAGAGAATATACAGATATGAATATGTGTACATATATCCACTTCTAGCTATTTACAACTTCGATTCGAATGCTTTATAGTTTATATCACAGACATACTTATTTCGGACAGGGTATGAAAAGCTTTTCATTTATTTGTCTTTTCTTTTTCATTTTCTTTGTAGAAAACAGCTGCCCCAAGAGCCAAGCCATTGGCATTGTGTGAGAGTGTGAAAGACGCAAAGTCGCTGCGGCATTAAATTAATTTTGCCCCGGCTTCTTCTCCACCCACTCCTTGGCCGTATTGGGGGCCAGAGCATCGCTGCTCCGGCCACTGCTTGGGGGCAGCGATTCGAGCAGTTGGTGGCTGCTTTCGCTGGCGGGCAGACGCGCTTCATACACGAGCCCCGCCGGACCAGCTGATCGCACAGAAACGAGAGAGAGGGCAACACTGAGAGCGGGCTAGCACGATTGTGAGAATTGGCTGTGCGAGAGCGAAGCGTTCGCTGTGATCGTGCGTTGGAGCGAGACGGGCAGCGCCATTCGCTCTCAGTGCTAAAAATATTTTGTTTTCTTATTAATATTTTTTTTTTGTGTTACACAAATTGAATGAAACTGTGTTTGAAGGTGCATACGAATTTGTTGTTGTTGTTGAAAGTGGCACACCTAAATGTCACGGGAAGGAAAACAGCAGCAAGTAGCAGCGGCAGTGAATGCCTACTAAAAATATAATCCGCATACTAAAAGCGCAGAGACGAAAGCATCCAAGAACGCGGCGCGTGGGTAGGAGCAAAAAAAAAAAGAAAAACAAAGATAAAGCTGAAAAACGCCTTTTATTGCACACACACACAGAGAGAGAGAGAGAGAGAGAGAGAGAGAGAGTGAGAGTCAGTTAGCCATACACATCATATATCAGATATAGTATAATTGTTAGCATAGCTGAGATAAACAATAAATTGGCAGCCAGCCAGGCCGTAGGGCGACCAGGAAAAACGCTAACGGCGCACTCTCTGGCTGGCTCGTCGCGCAACGGACAGCTAACAGGTGGAATCATCAACAGAAGCAGCTGCCAGCGCTGCTTCAGCCAAGAGCAATGTCAAAGCAGCAGCAGCAGCAGCAGCAGGAGGAGGAGGAACTAAATACAGACTCCACCACGTCCGACTATGAGGATCAGCGGGGGCAGGAACAGCAGACGGAGCAGGATGAATATGATCCGCTGTCCAATCTGCTGCGACTGCAACTGCGCAAGCCCAACCACTGGAACTGGGAGCTGAGCACCTCGCGCAGCTGCAGCAACATAGCACTGCCCCGCATCCTGCTGTACGATCACAAGGGAGCTCTGCTTCTGGACGCGGATGGCTACAGCGAGCAGACCTATCGGCCCAGCAGCGCGCAGGACTGCAGGCGCAAGCGTGCGTCGTCGAGCAGCCTCAGCAGGAGTCTGCAGCAGGCGCGCCTTGCGGGCAGACTAAATGGCCTCAGCATTGGCGAGGCAACGGCCAGCGACACACACTCAGCCGCGCGCTCGCCGACGCGACAGCAGCTGGCGGGCAGCTGCATTGACTTCAGCACCCACGAGCTGCCCGACTGGCAGCCGCATGATGAGGTAAGCAGCTCGCGTCGGTCCAGCTCGTTGCGCGGTGTTCGGCTCGTGGAGGAGGATCAGCCTCGAGCAGAGGCACGGCGGGCACAGGAATCGGCGTATCCCACACCGCCGTCCACGTCGACGCTGACCACAACAGCGAACTCCTCCTCGTCGGGTCCGCGCGAGAAGCGTCGCTATCGACGCTCGCACAGCTCCGGCCAGCACTCGATACTGGAGCGGTTCAGCATGTCGCGCGGCCGGCACTCGTCGCCCGAGTATGCCCAGGAGCAGGTGCTGGAGCACAGGCCGCGCTACTACCTGTGCAGCAGCAAGGCGGGCACGCTCGTCATCCAGGACGACAGCTTTAGTCGCGTGCGGCAGCGCCGCCGTCGGCAGCGGCACTCCTCCACCGAGAACGTGCAGGCACTTCAGGGCAAAAGCCCGGCGGAGAGCGACGTGCAGGTCACGGCGCACAAGCATCAACAGTCGCAGCTGCGCTGCCGGCAGGCGCCGCTATTAACATCCGACGAGGACGCCGACGCCGACGCCGACGCCGACGCCCATAGACCCCTAGCGAGGCATTCGCGTTGCAGGCGTGGCAAGCGCGCTTGCGGCAAGGATTTGCCCGCACCAGGTGAGCACTGGCATGACAATGCAGTCTCTCTTCACAGTTCAATTCATTTGCCATCTCTTGTTTCCTAGAGCTCATCACAGTCGATTCTGACAACTGCATATTTCGGGCGGAGCCCTGCGCAACGCAGCGCTGACGTCACGCACGGACCACACACATAAATATGCTCACGTGTACATAGGGATGTCTTACAGTTACATATAAATACATACACATAGGTCACACACACACCTCCTGCTTTGTTTTGGTCTCCCGAAAGCCAACTCTATGTAAATGAATGCAAATAAAAATAAAATCCATAAAGCAACGATTGAGAGAGCTGCGTATGATCGATGTGGACGTAGGACTGCTGTTACGTATACGCAACGTAAACGTTTATAAATATGATAACGAATACAGAAAATCGTGAGGCCTGACATAGCTGGCACAGCTGATCTCATGCTGCATGAACTCTTAGGTTATTAAGAATTGGATTTAACTATTCTGCTTGTTGCATAAGGAACTTAGCTTTAATTTCCTCAACAATCATTCATAGATTGACTGTAATTGTCGATGAATCAGAGCATATTAATTCTGACAAATTTGTCGCCTGTGCTGCAATTCTTCGAGTTGAGCTTTGGATTAAGTTGAGCTTTGGGTTACGCTGAGCTTAGGGATTAAGCAAAGCTTCTGCTGTAGAGAGGGAGAGAAAGAGACGGAGAGAAAAAGAGAAATAGAGAGCGAGACCTATTGAACCCATGGGAAATCAGGTTATAATTATTGTCCTAAATGTATGTAACAGGCAGAAGGAGGCGTGGCACAGCCCACACAATTTGGGAAAAAGTTGAAATAATTTAAATCAATAATAGGTGAGAAGATCAAAACTGTTTTCCACATGGTAAAGAATCTATGAAAGAGTTCCGCAACACTCTGATAATCTTCGATATATACCAGGTAATATTCAGAAAATGTGAGACATAAAACATAATTTGATTCCTTTAATCCATGATGTATTTACGACATTTGCTACTCAAGATGATTTGAGCAAAGTTCTGACAGCATCAGGTTCTACCTTAGCGAGATCAGCTTTGCAATCTGAACTACCTCGACCAGGAAATCAGCAAAGAATTAATCTAGTCATGTATCAAGTAGGAATTGATAGTCAACTCAGATTGAATATCACATTTCTGGCAATATATTTGTCAGAGTGAATTGTTCTTTTTCCTCATAGCTGACTTTCCTACCTTTCACTAACTGAGATTAATTAATTACTTTTTTCGAAACTCTCATATGTATGTTATTCTCAAGATCTCAATCTGGCCACAGTGGAGGCCCAGATCTCAATATACTCGACCTAAGGTCCACGCTAACCGAAAGAATTCTGTCCGATTCCCGAGGCTAAGAAGACATCAGTCTGAAAACCTTAAAATATGAGCAATAAAATTCAGGGACCGCAAATAGGAGTTATGGTTAAAAAAATGGATAATGGATAATACAATGAGTAGGAAGCGTCAGCTTCTCCCATTGCAGATTTTACAGAAAATTAGTTGTATGGGTTGGGTGTAAAGGGAAAAGACTGAACGTCTTTCTTCCCTTCAGTTGAAGAGATCGTATTTCTGGTGTTTGGCTTCAACTATTTATCGTGTTTTAGGGAGTTTCTTATGCCTAGCTCGTGAGACTATCTGATTTTTGTAAAGAATCATAATTATTAGTTATTATTATCGTCAACTCAATTTGCAAGTTTTGCGAAGGTCTCACAATTAACTACTGAAAAAATCTATTACAAGTGTAACAAGAAAACGTATATCATCTAGACTATAAGTGGAAAAGTCGAGTTTCTTTCTTCTGTGCCGCAAAGTATGCAATCAAATCGAAATAATCAATTGCGCAGTGTCTTAGCTGACGGCGGATTTCTAATCAAAACAGACAAAAGGTGAAGCGTGGCTAACGGGTCCAATCGACTGCACGATGCACTGTCAAGAATATGACTGGAGCTCCAATTAGCTAAGCACTGAACTGAACTGAAGGCCTCTAGCACTCAGATATAGTTATGATGTATAACAGGTTAACTTAAACTTTGTAGCTCTAAAGCTTGAGTGTTAGCTTTCAATAGTGTCAGTCGCAGTCGTCAAGCTAATACAGCCAGCTGGGTAAGAAAAGTGTTCAACTGTAAACAGGCTGATAAGCGACTTGGCGCAGGGAGCCGCCGACGGAGAGGCGGATGACAACACAGATTGAGCGTGTCAGCAGCAGCAACAAGCACATCCACATCGAATCTTGATTCTGCGTGCGTGCTAAACGGTGGTCAGACAGCGACGTGTTAGCTTAAAACAACGAAGATGCTGCGCTCGGGACTCCTGTGGCGGCTGGCCGTGCTGGGCGTGATCTGGATGGTGCTGATGGTGAGCCAGCTGCAGAGCAGTGCAGCACGCGTGATATACTACAATGCGCTGAACAGCAATCAGAGCAAGGCGGCCCAGAACGGCAACGTGGATGCCGTGGGCAGGGGCATGCTGTTCGAGTCACGGCGGATCGGCTGCAGGCGTGGCTACATATACGATCACCACAATCGCTGTCGCCGGGTAAGTGAGCCAGCCACTAAAGCTGTGTCAATATTCGAATTTTTATGAATTGATTCGCCTGGTAATTGCAGATTGTGTAGCGACCTTTGGACCGCCGCTCGTTACCGCCTCCTTATCGCTTATCCAGAACTCATTAACGCTTCACAAATACATTATGTTTATTTAAAATAAAAATAAAAAAGAAGAACGACGTCACAAGACAACAGCCAGCCCATATTTGTCATGATGAAATTACGAGAAATTTCACGAATAGCAATCACCGCCAGGCACTCCATAGATACCAATGCAGATACAAAATACACAGCTACAAGATACACACTGTTCTTAGATAAAGGGAGCCGACCGTTGGCTGCTGACTCAGTCGCGGGCCATCGAATCGATAATAGAGCATTTGCCTGCCATTCACTGACGCCTTGGTCACATTTTTTGGAAATATCAAAATATGCTGTCATAGCAGCTGCTCTGTGACGTAGCCATTGGGGCTTACTGGGAAAGCCATGAGGCAACGACTGCAGTTGATTACATCGATTATGGCACAGCGACTCATGCTGCCAGTGCGGCCTTTCAGCACACAATCGGTGGCCAATAAATCGCTAACGTCTGCCAATGGTGATCCCCTTTATATATCTCAATTCACTCATTCCGCTTGACAACGTATATGGTTATATGGAAAACATATCTCCAATTATTACTGATTGCTGCTTAACTAGTTCTCTCTGCTGACTAGTCAGCCAATGGGAAATAAGAACAGGTTCATGTAAGCAGTTAGTTGGAGTTATTCGTCTGGGAAATACCCTATACTTATTAGGCAATAGATCAAGTGAATCAATTTTGCAGTTTACATTAAAAAATCTCTCTAACTACTACAGATTGGATTAAGTAATCGATATTTATCGAGAAATATAATACACATTTATGTTTTAATATTTTCCTTAAATATTGTCCAATAAATATTCTCCTGGTAATATTACTAACCCACTTTCTTTTACTCTTATTCGTGTTATCTAAACTTATATTGCTTAAGTTTCACAAAATCATATTTCAATTTGAATGTTTATACTATATATATATAATATTCAAATAATCACTGTTATTATAATATTATACTTTAATATTTTACTAAATAAATGAAAATTATTTCTCATCCATAACTCCTTCGGCTCCTGTTTCTCCTAATAACATAGACATAGAGATTCAAGTTGTATAAGAGATAACACTAGAGACAAGAACTTATATATTATTCTTGACGAAAACGCCATGTAAAGAGAGCTGATTGAAAGCTGTTGAAGGGGCATAAATCGCTTGAGTGTTTTACAGGGTATTCTGAAGTCAACAACTCAAGAAAAAGCAATTTTAATTGCTTTACCTATAGAAGAACTTTACAATTACATATTTACTTAAATAATATCTTTTATAAATATATGCAACTCTGGTGGAAGGATACAAAATATAATCAGATATATAACCATAAATAATAAATAATTAACTATATCTATATCGTTAATCGACAATGGGGGAAGCTCAAATAGTAAATCCTCTTTTATAATTCTTAATTTAATTAATTTAATTAAATTTCTAAACATTTTTTTATGAGCTCAATTAACACGTTTAAAAAATTAAAAGAATTTTGTTATACTTGATTGAGTTTGCAAAATAAATTCTTGTATTTCTCTATATTTAAATTAAAAGCAATAGAGATATTTGCTGAGATTTTTAAAGTATAAAATCACAATTTTTATTGATAATTTTTAATGAATAATAATAATAATAAAAATAAATATTAGTAAAAATATTTAAAATATTTAGAATATTTTTTTCTGATTTGCTTTGATATATCAGGCCATCATATATATTGAAATATAAATCTAGATGAATCCTTAGGTGATTAGTGTAGGACACAGGGTGCACGGTATTGTCTCTTCAGGCACTTCCCCTCTTCACTTTCTTCGACCTACTACTGCATGGTAGCACTCACATAAAAGTGAGTATTAGCTCATATATTTTTTCGAGGACCTGTATGATTGGAGCGATACAAAAATTATCTATATTTAGAAACGCTGCCGCGTTTCTGTTTATTGATATCTAAACTGAAGATGGGCTTCGTGCGCCGATTTTATTGTCACGTTCAACATTTGTTAAATAAGTAAGGCAAGAGCAAAGCAAGGCAAGACATTCAATTACCCAGATTGCGGTTGACATAGTACCGCTGGCCAGATAAGATTCGCTCATACAGGGTGCTTGATCCAATAGCGAAGGCGACGTCGCCAATGTTCGGCTGGCTGGCTGGCAGAGGCCACTTTTACTTAAGAACTGCTTGCTCAAATCGTATATAATCAGTTAAATGACGGCGTTGGAGCGTATAACTCGGTTGCCTCTAGAACAGGCCTAAAAGACTCCAGCCCCCAATAGTGATTACACAATTTCACATAATCACGAAAGAGCAAGCAACGAAAGAGTGAGAAAAAAAGAGAGAGAAAGTGACCAAGAGATCGATCGAGAGGGAGAGAGAGAGAGCGAACAATATCGAGAGAGAGAGAGAGAGATCAAGAGTGACCGACATCAAGATGCTGCATCGGTTCCATCAGTTACTTCTGTATGCACTCTGTTTACTATTTCTGGTTGTATTTTGCGCCCCAGCGCCGAGTGAGTCGCGCCGTGTAATCTTCTTGGCGCCACCCGGCATTGCCCGGGGCCAAATACTGGCCACGCATGGCATGGAAAAACCTTGCCAGAAGTGTCACATGAGAGACCATCGCGGCAACTGCCGGCGTCTAATATCGTACAGTTCAGGTGTGTATATTCAAGTGTCTCAATTTCGTATCTCGAGTGTGCTCAACTCCCTGCAATTGACTCTTTCAGATGGCTCGCGCTGTTGACATCGCTATCGGACAGCGTCAAACACTATCAACTGAATCTCCAATTCTCTCAGAAACTATACATAAACGTCATTCAATCTATTTATTCGCGTTCAGTGCACTATTTATTACATTATCTTCACACACCCCACACGTTTATGGATGTCTGTAATAATTCCTTTTTTTTTTTGTTTATTGCTTAAATAGTCCCTAATGCTATTACACGTTTACATAACTAACATATTAAATACTTCATGGATCTTAAATAACACTAATAATAATTTCCATGAAAAAAAAAACAACTTATTGTTCCGAAAATTTTCTTGGTGTGAATCTAATTGAAAAAGACAAAAGAAGGCGTGACAGATCCTATATATATATTTGATCAGCAGGACAAGTTGAGCTGATCTAGCTACGTCTACTCGTTCTATTCTTCGTGTGATGACAGTAATCCCAGAAACAACTTGAAAAATATTAATATATTTTTCCCCAGACTGAAATATTTTATATAAAAATTGTCCCATTTGGGATTGATTATATGATTTAGCATAAGCGTAACTCAAATCCATAAATCAAATCAAATCTATATGAATACATCATGTAGTGGACCCTCGGTTAACGAGCGCCTCGAATAATGAGCATTTCGCATAACGAACAAATTTTTTTTTGGAAAATAAGTTTCGCCTAACGACCAACAAAGAATTTGAAAACATTTTTGTATGCAATAGGCGAAAACCTAATATTATTATAATGATGACCGTTGAGGGTCCTCTGTATTTTGAATATTAGGAGCTTACTAATTTTTTGCAGAATAGAAGCTGATATTCCACATATCAGTTCTTTGCTGGCATCAGCATAAATCCATGTCGGGCAGCCCCGACTAGAAACTGTTAATGATTTCAGCTATGTGAGTTTATCTGCACTTACAGTTTATATACTTCAATGGCGAACTCTTCTAAAAATATACATATGTATGGATCTCTCAAATTTATGCCAAGCTTATTGGTTAAAGTTTTATGAATCTCGTTCTTGCAATATTTTTCTGCTAGAGGAAAAGGGTTTGTAGCACAAATTTGAATGATGAACTATGGATCAAATATGCTAATAGATATAATTTTGAATACATTTCACTGTTTCGATCAAATCAAATGTGGATAATCTCTAAAGTTTCTTATGCCATTTTTGAAGATCTCTACATAAACAATTTTTTACATGGCAATATCGTGAAACCCATATCAAATCTAGCCGCAATGGCTTACATTGGAGCAGTCGGTCGGAAAAAAAGCCTTTGTATTGTAGTGCCATTAAGCTGCCTGCCTACATGGGAATTAGTTTTTTTTTTTTTGCGTGTCAGCAAAAAGGCATTGAACCGCAGAAGGGCAGCAAAATGAGTTCAATTGTAATTTGATTTGGCATACAATCAAAACAATGGAGAGACGAACTGACGAGCCAAGTTCTGTAAGATATATCTGAATTTTATTGAAATTTTCTAATTGTTCAGTGATCAGAGGAATGAAGCAAACAGATAAACTTGGCATTTTCTGAGCTACAAAATTTTAAAGAAGTTTTAAAGATTTTCATATAGATTTTTAAAGATAATTAAATCAATAAAAACTCGCAGCGTAAAGACGTCTTTTTCCATATGTTGAGATAAATAAATAAAATTTCATGAAGTAAATGTGTTTTTATATTGTATACTTTTTTCAGCTAGTGAAACGGATATATTAGCTTTATGGTTATGTTAGATTTAATTTAATCTAAAAACTAGAAATTTCAGTATAAATACGTCACACGGCTATTTATAAACATTATAAAACTACTAGTATACTCTCTGGGACCATCTATATCTTTGTAGAATAACCAAGTTTTCGACAGCTTAAGAGCGAACATATTTATTTTCATAGATAAGCTATAAATTGTACGGAAAAATAAATTATGATTAAGAATTGATTTAGTTTTTGATAAAATATTGAATGCTGATATTGGTAGGATTTTAAATTATATTAGAGATCTTCTATATGGCCTAACAATATATTTTACCATTTAGATCTGGAGATGAGATCTGGAGTCTGAAGCGAAACTTACATTAATGCTAATGCAATATTCTTGCGCCTTGAGCTTCATATTAATTTGTTGACTTTGATAAACAATGCGATGAAAGACGTCGTTGATTATCTTTTTATAGAAAAATACAATCTCTTCCGATTTCGGATGTTCTATGGAACTTCATAATTTCTTGATTTTCTTAGGCAAACTTCCTATGACGTATTTTGTCTCCAGAACAACAAACTCTTCGAAATCTTATCAGGTAGTATTCGAAATACAAATAAAGCGCCGATCTGCACAGCTGAATCCAATGAAGTTTATCTTCTGGTTGGTAACAAATGCTTTGAATAATTGTTCCACATTTTAATTTTTTAACATTCATTCATGTCTTTTATTATACCCTGAGTCCATTGAAAATGGGAAATCAGAGTATAGTGGTTTTGTTAAAATGTATGTAACAGGCAGAAGGAGACGTCGCAGATTCCACAAAGTATATATATTCTTGATCAGCATAAAAAAATAAGTTGATTGAGCCCTGTCCGTCTGTTCGTCCGTTCGTATGAACGTAGAAATTTCGGAAACTACAAAGGCTAGAGAGCTGTTAGTTACGCAGTACGAGTTTGTTTTGTGTTTTATCGATAAAAAATCGAAAATTCGTTTCCATTTTTTACGTTTTTTGGACATAACTTCTACACCGTTTGAGCTAGAGACTTAAAATTTATATATTTAAATAGATAGTATGGATACGTAGATTATGTAATATAATGTAAAGAAAAAAAAAAACGCACTTTAAATACTCTTAATTTACTCTGAAAAATTCATTAAGATCGGCAGCAACTGCGTGGTTAGCAGAGCTCACGCTCATGCGTGCGTAAAGAAGAAGAGTATTAGCTTCTTTTTTGCAGGGTTCAGGGGATCTTGTAGTCGAGCCGTCTCGACTAGAGCCTTCTTACTTATTTTAATTGCTATTAATGAATCCAAATTGCCTTATAAATGTTGTCAAATATTCCTATGTACAGATCTTATTGAAATCCAATATTGGATTGCTTATGCCAGTGAGGATTAAGTGTTGATGGAATATATAGCAAAATATATTCAAATTTCTTTGTGGATATATGCCCATATATATACGTAAAGATAATTTTTGTTAGAATTCTAAAGCCAGTTATCTTAGCATTTAGTATTTATTCCAGTTTGTTCCATTATATGAGTCTTGTTCTTGAAGAAGCTGATTAGCGTTTTTCATGAAATTGCTGAAAACACATGGCAGAAACGAAGCTAAAGTCTATCCCTGACTGACACTTGCAAAGCCCAAGTTTTGCAGTATATTTTCAGGCGAGAGTCGCAATTGCGAATTATTTTGTGGAAATATGACCGGAAGTTTGGGTGACACGGGCCATGACGTAAACGATTCGCAACGCATTGTCGTGGAATTCGCCAAGTGAATTCCCGCACGCTTTCGTCACAGACTGAGCGGGTGGGCGGACGTTCACCCATTACTAAGATACAAAAATAGAAGCGACTGGCCGCTGCCAGTAACAGTCCAGGGGCAACAAATGTGGTTTTCGCTTACAGGTATGTAGAGGAGCTGGCTGGCCGACGTAGCGCTTATCTTATCAGCGGGCGGATCGTGTGGAATGCCCTTATCTAATCTGACAGCGGCGTATTAAATATTGAAAATATCGACAGCGGAGCGTCGACTACAATTACGACTACGGCCGCAACATCGGCGATCGCACGCAGTCATTGCAAGTCCATCGTCGAGAGAATCCCGCACGCGCAACGACAATAACCAGAGCCGAATAACCAAGTGAACTAACTCGCAGTCATCTCGTCAATCCGCCGCCCAACATGCAACTGCAACGCCTGATTCTCGCCGTGGGATGCGCTCTCATACTGCTGCTCGGCCAGTGCAGCCAAACGACAGAGGCGCGCCGCCTTATCTTCTACAGTCCGCACAGCAAGACGCTAACCGGCCAGCTGCTCATCTCCAGTCGCGTCAAGCGACCCTGTCCGGCAGGTAAAATGCGCGATCATCGCGATCGCTGTCGGCGCGCCGTGATCTTTGCGCGAAACAAGTAATCGTCAGCTTGGGCGGAGAAGAGACGTCTTCTACGGGGTTAAATTTAACAGTTTTTTTTTTTTTTTTATTCGCTAGGCTCTTACGTTTTAATTTATTATAATTATACTATGTTTGTTTTTAGTATTTATTGATTATTGTAATTTATGCACACCCATGCAGTAGTATTAACAGTGTAAGCCGAGTAATGCATGTAACAGAAAACATGTTATCAAATAAAAGTAATTTATACATCATAAAGATATGGATATTTTCCACGCAACGACTACGGAGTACTCTGTAAAGGCCAACAGCTGACTCTGAGATTGTGCTTCGATCGGGGGATCGACAAGACAAGGAGATCTTAAAGTCTTATGTGAAAGATTCTGGATCCTTGTGTATATATTAAATAGAGATCATTCAAAATTAACTCATGTTTCCGTATCGAGATCTCTATATATTCAATTTTGGCTCTCCTTAAACATCATTCAATCTAAACGAAAATATTGAGATATGAAATATTTGTAAATGTTCCCAGTTCAATCTCTGCATACTTGGTAAGAGATAATGGTTTAATTAACATCAAACTATGTTCAAAGCACACAAATTTCCTGGACTCCAGCGATAGTAAGCAATCTTGATATGAGTGGGCATAGACAACGACTTGGTTCATTACCCTGATTAACAATGATTTCCTTAGTTTATCTGCTTGCATACATATGTCCAGTACACTCTCCTATTAGCTAATGTTGAATCGGTGAAGATAATAAATGGGCGAGACATGTGTTTTATGAGCTTAATATAAACAGTGCTGGAATGACATGAAGCTGTCGTATGCTTGGCTGTGAGGTATTACCCTACCATGATTGGCAGCACGCTGATGTCATCGAAACTTTCCATACTTTTTCAAATGAAATAATCTTCAGTTTTAAGCCAATCAACTGATGATAGTTTGTTCTTTCCCTTTGCTGACAGATTCCGTAGCTCCTATTTATGCCATAAATTTGGTATTTTTCTTTAATGCACAGCTCATATTCCAATTGCAGGCGAATGAATCAATTTTGATCATAACAGGGAACGAAGTTGACTGAATTGCCTTGAGAATTTTCTAAATGGTTTTTCACCTCTTTACTGATCTCTTGTATATATAAATTAAACAATTTCTTTATCAAATTTATGGCATTTGTCTTGTGGCGTTATCAAGGAATGACCCTCTTTGGCAGAGTTGAGACACAGAAAAAAGGTTGTTTATCGGCATTTGAGGTGTTTCGCCAATAGGAAAACTGAATTTCCGTCCAAGCTTTCAGAGGAAAACTATTCAAATTGTATATCTAATGAACTCTCGGCTGATAAGATCGATCCCTAAATGTTTCGGCTGCGTGGCCCAGCCCAAGGAAAGAAAATCAATATTTATTCATAACGCAGCTAATTCGCAGCTGTTATTGGCCAGACCAAAGCCCGTTGTCCGTACATCGTATTTATGACGTCACACTGCTGTTAATTACACTCTTTCGTGTGTGTTCTACTCAATCTTTAGATATATCAATCGTGACAAACGGCAATGCGTAGAAATCAAAATATGTGTGTTCCATTTTTTGTCGCATTTCAGTTTCGTGTTTCGTTGGTGACATAATTTTCACTAATGTCATTGAAAGTGGTTAGAAAAGAGCTTAATGAGTGTATCTATAAATTGCGGCGTTGAATTTGCATATTCGAATTATCAGAATATATATCAAAATGTATATTGTATAAATAGGTGTGTCGGAATTGACATGTATTCAGAATTTAAGACTACAATTACTAAACATTCGCTCTTAGCTACATTGAAACTAGAAGCTGCAAATATGATGTACAAAATATTATAGTCGGGCATAGCCGGTTGTGTAACACTCATTCCATTCAGTTTCCATTGCATCGCTTCGATTACCAACTGCCAGCTAAGAGCTCGTCTCGGGTGCAGCATCCTTGTTGCTCTCAATGGTTTGCTCGATCCAGTCGACGTAGCTGCTGACTCTGGTGTAGACGCCTGGAAAATCGGATGAGCCGCAATATTTCTTGCCATACGATACAATGCCCGCTTGGTAGACGAAACGATACCGGTGGGGCGTGTACGCCTCGACGGTGAGCGGGCCGCCCGAGTCGCCGGAACAGGAGTCAATGGATTTGCCACCCGAGGCGCAGAGCTGGCCGTCGGAGAGCGTGTAGTTGTGTTTGCTCAAGGTCATGCGGCACTGCTCCTGCGGCTGTACTTGGAGCACTGCCTTCAGCTTGACCTCGCTCGGTTGGTTGCCGTGCTCGGTCAGGCCCCAGCCGGAGACGTCCACTGCGCTGCCCACCAGCTGGTCGGCGCTCGGGCCACGTACGGGAGGCAGGCAGACGGGTTCCACATGCGGCAGCTGACTCCAGTCAACGGGCTGCGCGAGTCGGAGGAGTGCAATGTCATGTGTTAAGTTGGCCACATCGAACTCCGGATGCGGCAGCTGCCAATCGATGCTCGCTTGTATATGACGCGGCGCACACTCCTGCTGGCCATTCCAGGTAGTTATGCAATCCGGATCACTGGTTTTGTTCCAATCGCCCAGCCGGGCACCGGTCAGTCTTCGATGATCGCCCACAAACTCCTGATGCACGCAATGCGCCGCTGTGAGCAGCCAGCGCTGTGCGATGAACGAAGCTCCGCAGCTGTGCTGCTTCTGTCCACCGGCGATGACTGTGTATTCCAATAGAACGGTCCAGGGGAATTCCAGAAGATTCGTTTTGTGACCTCCGTACACCTTGAAAGCGAACGAGGTGCCGCAATGCGGATGCTTGGGCAGCTCATCGGGCGTTTTAGGTGCAGCTGGAATGGTGCTTTCCTGCTCCACTACAGTTGAGTTCTTGTACGTACGAGCTGACAGCAAAGGCAATATATTCTGTTCACGTGGACAACATATCTGCAATGAAGAGATCAATTGTAACTGCGAATTGCCTTGAACGATTGATAACGCCAATACGGGCTCCCTCACGTCTCCTAAATCTGTTCTTAATGGATTCTATGTCAGTACTTCTGTGTGTGCTAGGATGAAAGGCCTTGAGAACGTACAACCTGTTACAAAGTGCTTCAAAGTCATAATTATTATATCCTTTGTCTATTTAAATTTGATTCTGATTCATCAACAGCTTAGTAGATATGATAGTTCCCTGATTCCGACCATTAAACATGACCTTATCAGATCTCCTTCCTTTCATTCAGTCCACTCCTTCCGTTTCTTCCATCCCTTCTCTTTCTTCCATTCCTTACACTTAAGATGATCGGATTTCGCTAGACAAATTGAGAAATTCCTATTGAGCAATTCCTAATGGCTATTCGAAGTTGTTTAACTTGATTCTTATTTTAGTTTCAGTTACTGAAATGAGCATATCAGGTCTGCCTTCATTCCATTCCATTCATTCCTTGCCTTCCTTGATCGGTATAGATTCATTTTTTGTTAGACAAATTGACAAATTCCTATTGAGGCATTCCTAAAAACTTAGCCATCCAGTCCAGTCCAGTCCAGTCGTTCCCTTTATTAAACTTAAGATTCCATTATTCCATCCAATCCTTGCCTACCTTGTAGTGAATATTATTCTTTCCATTCCTTCCATTCCATCCCTTCCTTCTATTCCTTCCATTTCATCCCTTCCTTCTATTCCTTCCATACCTTACTTTTATGATGATCGTTATAGATTCATCTCTTATTGAGATAGTTGCTTTTAGTGATTCTTATTCCTGCTCCAGTCTCTGAACTGACTATATCAGATCTCCCTTCCACTCATTCCTGCAGTCCATCCCTTCCCTCCCTTCCCATCATTCTTTCCGTTCCTTCCGTTCACTAAGATGCTCCGCTTAGATTCTATATATATATAGATATATTCCTATTAATAATAATTTCTATCAATCTTCCATGTGAATTGTATTGCTTTGTTCAGCTTATAGTTTTTGTCTCCTCCTATCGTTGACTCTTCATACTGAACTCACCAATTCAGGGCGCTGCTGTGAGTAGCAATGATCTTTGTCAATGGGCTTGAGTAAATTCAGATCATAGAAATCACAATTGTTGCTGTAGACACAACGTCCGGCACCGAAGCTCTCCGTAATGCATTTTCCGAAGTTGACTTTAAGAAGATTGCATAAGAATTTTACGCCTTGCTGTTTGTATATTTCCGGCCTCGTCTACTTACTATTCGCGCGATATTCTGTATTCTGTTGTGCCTTCAGCTGGGCAACTAGCAGCAGCATTGTCAGTGACAGCAGCGCTTGTGACGTCATCGATGGGCAATCGCAGTTAACCTCAATTCTGGAGCTGATGCTAGAGCTTGATTGAACTGACCGATTGAATGGCGCCAAATCAACTATTCACAACAGAGCTGGGAGCTCGACTCGCAGTTAGAGCCAATCCAGCTTACCTTCAAGTAGCTGGCAATTTATCTCTCTCTCTCTCATTGATTAGCAATTGTAGTAACTCATTTTCGATTGAAAAAAACCTGCTTAGATATTAGACTCGTATACTAAGGCTAATTTGCATAGCATGAAAAGAGAAAGACTTGCACGATGACTTTGATAGGCCAGAACTACGAAGTACAGACTCCTTCACATGCACATACATATATAAATAATATAAAATAAATACTTAATTATTTTCAATATTAAAATTAAATATACATATTAAAATGTACATTATGTAGCAGCTGAGCAAGTAAATTGCATTTCATCAAATACAATTACTAATTGCAGCAGCCAGACAGCAATTGCATTGCATTTGTTAATTATACAAAAGTGTACAGAGACAGTGGGAGAGAGAGTGGGAGAGAGAGTGAGAGAGAGAGAGAGAGAGAGAGAGAGAGAGCGAGAGAGGGAGAGCGAGAGAGGGAGAGCGACAGAGGGAGAGCGAGTGAGGAAGAGCGAGAGAAAGCGAGAGGGAGACACTATCTTTAGTCAACAAACTTAAAGACAATTGGCTTCAAATAGAGGATCTATAATTGGCTAAGCGTTGAATGGACTTGATATACACTTGCCAGAAAAACTAATGAGCGACTTTGATAGTAAGATAAATAATAGTATTTTTACCAAAATTATATTTTTTAGTGGAAAACAATTTAATAACACACATTTATCAACAATTTTTTTTTTTAAATAATAGTAAACAGTATTTTTTATACCCTGAGCCCATTGAAAATGGGAAATCAGGGTATAATGGTTTTGTTAAAAGTATGTAACAGGCAGAAGGAGGCGTGGCAGACCCCACAAAGTATATATATTCTTGATCAGCATAAAAAAATAAGTTGATTGAGCCCTGTCCGTCTGTCCGTCCGTCCGTCCGTCCGTCCGTCCGTCCGTCCGTCCGTCCGTATGTATGAACGCGTCGATTTCCGAAGATACAAAAGCTAGAGAGTTCATTCTTTTTGTGTTAGGACCGTATATTGCACGCGCAGTACGAGTTTGTTTCAGAAATTCGATAACTTGTATATTTGGAAAGTTATCGATAAACGAATGTATCGGGAAGCAGTTATAAAATTCTAGCAAATTCATCTTTAGAGTTAGAGTCTTCAAGTCTTTTGCATATATATAGATACTAATTTAATACAATTTCGGTTTTTGTCTTATTTTGGATTCCCGTCCCCACTTCGTCCCACCACCCCCAAATATGAAAAAAATGCATTTCAAATACTAGAGACATGCAGTTTGGTTTAGCATGTAGATATGAATATCATAATCATAATCTAAAGATATCAATACGATTGTCCATCTAGAAACAGAATTATTAATCATCAAAGTTTTCTCATCAAAATCCATGCGGCGCAGCAGCAAAGCAGCGAGACAGCAAGACGCTTGCAATGCTTACACACATGCATACACACATACATGCATACAAGCGTAGATCAGCGTCTATGTGTGCGCGTGGTTTTGCATGCGTGCAGAAACGAATCGAATAATTCTTGGAATATTATTCGTTCGAAGCAGGGTCAGGGTATCTCGTAGTCGAGCTGTCTCGACTAGAGCCTTCTTACTTGTTTATATTTAAAATAAGAAAAAAACAACGAAAATAATTCACTTAGAAAAAGTATGCGTACAAAGTAACAACCCACTGTTCTTAATCGTCGTTTGAAGCTTTTAGTACCGTTAAACAGCATATTACGGTAAAAAAAAAGCATTAAAGAATGTCAATCACGTGTTGGACTGCAAATTTTGTCATTAAGTTGATAGATTTCGTCATGGGCAGAAAAACAAAAGAGATTGATCCCGATTTGAGGAAACTCATCGTCAAATTACGCGATGAAGGGAAATCTTTCAGAGAAATTGGCGAAATTGTTGGCAGAACTCATTCTTCTGTCCAAAGAGTAGTCAATAACTTTAATTTGACTGGCTCAGTTAAGTCAAAACTACGCTCTGGGAGGCCTTCAAAGCTTACCGAGAGAGAGAAGAGGGACGTGCTGAAGACGGTGCATTAACTGCAGCCAAGATTAAACAGGAAGTTGAAGAGAAGTACAAGAAAGAGCTTCACAAAGAGAGCATAAGAACTTTTTTAAAGAAAAATGAATTAAATGCCCGTGTTGCTCGAAGAAAGCCGCTCATTTCTGAGACAAATAAAATCAAGCGGCTGGATTTCGCCAGAAAATACTTGGAAGTCAGTCCAGACTATTGGAACCAAGTTATTTTTAGTGATGAGAGCAAATTTTGTATATTTGGAATCAAGGGGAGAAAGCTTGTGTGGCGAAAGAGGGGCACAGCGTTCGACGTCCAAAATCTAGCTCCAACCGTTAAGCACGGCGGAGGTGGCGTAATGGTGTGGGGGTGTATGACAGCAAGTGGAGTGGGCAATTTGGTTTTTATTGAGTCCACAATGAATCATGTGGATTACCTCCATATATTAAAAACCAATTTGCACCAAAGCGCAAGACAATTGGGTCTTGGGGAGGACTTTGTCTTCCAACAGGACAATGATCCCAAACACACAGCCCACAATGTCAAGCTCTGGTTGCTCTACAACACTAGACACCAGCTTCATTCGCCTCCCCAGTCACCGGACCTTAATCCTATAGAGCATTTATGGGATTTTTTGGAGCGCAGGATCAGAGAGCGAATAATTACGTCAAAGGACATGCTCAAATCGGTTCTGATGGAGAAATGGCTAAAAATTCCGGTTGATTTTACCCGGAAATTGGTGGCATCGATGCCAAAACGGTTGGAAGAGATTAAGAAGCGAAAGGAGTATCCAACCTCATATTAATTTTGCAAATTCTCATTAAAAAAAGTTATTTTTCTTTTGTTTAGTTTGTACGCATACTTTTTCTTAGTGAATTTTCGTACGGAGCTGATTCTATTAAGTTTATATTCGGACGAGACAGAGTTTAGACCTATTATATTTAAATTATACAAAATTATATAAAATATATTATTGCATAGAATCCAAGTGTATTTGTCTACGCGAGAATATAACTCAGTGCACATTATCGCTACTCTCGTAGTGTGTGTGCGCTTAACTTTTATCATATTTATTCTCTATCAAAGTCGCGCTTAGTTTTTCTGGCAAGTGTATATTCATGAAAAGGATTAAAAATTAAAAATTCATATATATATATATATATATATATATATATATATATATATAAATTTAAAGCTTTAAATTACTAAGATTTTCATATGCTTTATGTGCTTCTCTTACAGTCGGCATAGAAGAAATCAGAGAATTCTCAAATATCACTATCAAGTACAAGTTTGTAACTATAAATATATATGAGATATTAATACAATTGCAAAACAGTTTCTCACAGTTGAATTAGCAATAACTTCAACATCTTAACAGCAGTCATAATATTCATACTAATTCGCTTCTCTTCTCTGACATCTCAGCAGTTTGAGCGTGAAATATTTTCCAATGTATTGCTAACTCTTCTAACTATTGTTTAGCTGAGGCAGCAATAAGAATGTTTAACGATACAATGCATCGCTCTCGTTGGTACAATCGTAAACTACCGTTATTTTTCATTCCTTGTTTGTGCCTTGCTTCGTTTCGGTTCTTGCATGTGTTTGCAATTACTTTTAATCGGAAATTTAAGAGATCATGAGCAAAATGTGTAGAGGTGCAGAAATTTCCTTGGAAATACGGAAATTAATAAATAAATTCTATTTAGAGAATAAATCATATCGTGAAATTGTCAAACTTGTAGACAGATCATGGTCTAGTGTGAAAAATATTATTATGCATTACACACAAACGGGAAAAAAAGCTCCAGAACGAAGATCAGGCCGGCCTAAAATATTAACAGAACGCCAGGAACGGATTGTGGTGTTATGCGATACATAATAAATGATTACACATGTTAACGATTACATATGTGATGCGATAAATGCAATCGACAAGCACTGGTCATGTTTCTTCATTTGTTTAAAAGAGAATACTGAGGGAAAACTAGTTAATAGTAAATACTAGTTTTTTTTTTAATTTAAATTTTTTTTTTTTTTATTTAGTAGGAAGCACCGGAGCATTTACTACTACTCCATTATCTCCCTTGAATCACACAATTAACATCACAGGTTTACAATTATTTATACAATTTAAACATATATAGAGAGTAGACTAAAACTAAGTTACAATGGAAGTGAGAAGGCTTCCGAACTGGCGTCTTCTTAGCCTTCTGATGGGTCTAGCAGCTTTTTTGCGAGTCGGTTGGCGTGGACCTTCAGGCGGTCATTATAACGGCTCGAATGGAAGGAGATTTGTTCTTCCACAGTGTCCAGGTTGAGGTCTCTCAGTTGCGGACGAACCAGGGGCCGCCAGTAATTTGACGCAGAGCCTAGTTTTGTACAACTTGAAACTTGTGTCTGTTGGACTTTGCGGCGACTCCTCATATTTGCACACCGTACCTCTAGATTGGAGTGATGATGTTCGACAGTATCTTGCGCTTGTTCTTCAACGGTAGCTTACTTTTACTATGAAGCATCCAGGACATTTGCCTAAGACGGGAGCGGCAGCTGCCTGCAATTGCCTTGATATGGGGCTTGAAGGTTAGACGCTCGTCCAGAATAATCCCCAAGTATTTTACAGTCCTGGTTTTTTTCAAGGGGGGTATTGTTTTTATGAACGGCAGTGGGCTCATCTCTTCTCAGCATGAAGCAAAGGTTTTTGCTTTTTGTGGCACTGCTTTTAATATTCCACCTGCTATCCCATTGTGCAAATGCGTCCATAAAATCCTGCAGAATTTCTGTCGCTGCGTGGTTACACTTAGCGGAAACCAACACACATATATCGCCTGCATAGGTCGCCATGAGCGTTTCTTTAGAGGATAGGCCATATCCTGAGGCGTCAGGGAGAGGGACATCACCTATAAATATACAGAACAGAAAAGGTGCCAAAACACTGCCCTGTGGAACTCCAGCGGCGATTGAGTACGTGGAGGACTGGCTCGATTTTACTTTTAGGCTGAAAGAACGATCCTGTAAGTAGGATCGGGTCAGAGAGTGCAGCTGTTCCTTTATCTTCTGCAGCAGTCCTGGAAGCCATACTCTTTCGAAGGCTTGTTCGATGTCTAGAAAAATGGCGTTACAGTGCTCTCCCCTATCGAAAGCTCGGAGTATGTGGTCTGTCACCTTGTGCAGCTGTTCAATAGTACCGTGCCCAAATTGTTGATCTGGAATTAGGCTTCTGGACTTCGCAACTGCACTAGCTAACCAGTCTTTCCCAGTCTTTCTGACCAGTCTTTCCCAGACCTTCGATAAAGAAGGTAGGAGACTGCTAGGTCGGTAGGAGCTGGGGTTCTCCTCAGGTTTGCCAGGCTTGTGTATCATCAAGACAAGTGCCATCTTCGAGGATAGCACTATCCGGCAGCGCTCTCAACGTGCGGTTGCAGATTTGGTCATGTCCCGGGATCTTGTTTGGGTTCAAATGCTTGATGACAGATGCCTCCTCGTCGAAGATGAATGGCTTCTCTGGTAGATCGATCTGTAGTGGAGTGGTAAGAGCGTGCTATTGCTGGTGGCTTTCCAAAGGTTAAATTTTGCGTCCTTTGCAGTCGACATATTGTCCAGCATGTCCTCAAACATCTGCGTTCGCTGACGAGCCAACTCAGATCTAAGTGAGTTAGCTACTCTGTTCCAGTTGAATTTATCTATCGGGTGTAGAATACGCTGGTAGATTCTCCTCAAGTGGCGTAGATCCGAAGTGAGTATGAATGAACCGCCTTGGCGAGGGGCATGGCTCGGGCGAGTTTTTTGCGCGTCTTTGGCAGCGGAGCGAATACTCTCATTAAACAGATGCAGCGCGTCGTCAATATCCTGATTCGAATGTAACTCCAGTTCGGGATGCATATTATTGGTTAGTAGTAAATTAAATAAGTTCACGTCAACGTTCCTGTTGATCAGTCTTTCGGCCTGGGAGTAGAATTTTACAGTGGCATCCAGCGAGATCACCAAAGGCAAGTGATCTGAGTCGAAATCGTTATGAGAGGCGATTTTTAGTTTCCATTGAGGCATGCCCTTATAAATTCCGAAGTCCAGACAGGAAGGCCGTTGCCTATTGTGGTCTGGGAATCGAGTGGAACTGCCAGTGGCTATGATTTGTGTGGATGTAGCCAGAGTGAGGTTGAAGAGGTCTCTGCCTGTTAGAGAGTTAAACGAAAACAACTCCAAATTTGCAGAATTCAAAAATTGAACTGTTTATTCTTTAAAATCCTAGTGCTCGTATACCTTAAAAATACTTCCAGGCACTGGAAGACTACAATTAATTCCATGCACACAAGTGCACAGATATTTGTCAAGTGTCCCTTTTCCATCGCTAAGCCGTTCTCACGTCTCACGTTACATATTACTTGCTCCGTTGGTCGCTGCAGTAAAGGGATGACATGTTTATTACTTGACTTCAGATAACGCGCAGGTTATCGACTATTGCCTATTTTTAATATATTTATTTATGAGGCATGTTCATGCTTGAACATACTGCCAGGGGCCTAAAATTTGTAGCTGGGAAATTTTAATAATTGTTCGGTAACTCGCAGGTTATCCAGTAATGTTTAATTTAACATATTTAACTTGTGGCTGTAAATTTTGAATTTTTAGTATTTTAATTTTTGTTAATGTTAATATTGTTGTGTCGCATGTTCATGCTTGAACATACTGCCAGGGGGCCCAAAATTTGTGCGCGCTTCTCCTGATGATAGTCCAGTCATCTCTGAAGCGGCTTCTGCGTAGCTGAAGAGAGTCGTCGTCTTCCCAAAGGCTCCTGTCATCTTTGCCATCCTTCAAGCTATTGGTTTGGGGATGCGGGCCCTCCATTGCTACAAATTCTCTTTTCTGAATTTGAGCAATTGTTTTTCCCCTTGTTTGGAGATGCGTTTCCACTGGCGATACAATTCTCTTCAGGAATTGATCGTCCGCTCCCTTTCTTTTGAGATCTACCAGTATTTACAAATCCTCTTATGGAATTTGTTTTTCCATTGAAAATGGGAAATCAGGGTATAATGGTTTTGTTAAAAGTATGTAACAGGCAGAAGGAACGTGGCAGACCCCATAAAGTATACATATTCTTGATCAGGGTGACGAGAAAAGTTGATATAGCCATGTCCGTCTGTCCGTCCGTCCGTCCGTCCGTCTGTCCGTATGTTTAAACGCGTCGATTTCCGAAGATACAAAAGCTAGAGAGTTCATTCTTTTTGTGTTAGGTCCGTATATTGCACGCGCAGTACGAGATTGTTTCAAAATTTCGATAACTTGTATATTTCCAGAGTTATTGATAAACGAATTTATCGGGAACCAGTTAAAAAATTCTAGCTAATTCATCTTTAGAGTTAGAGTCTCCAAGTCTTCTGCATATATATATAGATACTAATTTAATACAATTTCGGTTTTTGTCAAATGTGAAAAAAAAATACATTTCAAATACTAAAGACATGCAGTTTGGTTTAGCATGTAGATATGAATATCATCTGTCTAGAAACAGAATTTCATGTATAGTTTCTTACGCGTGGAGAAACGAATCGAATAATTCTTGGAATATTATTCGTTCGAAGAAGGGCTCAGGGGATTTCGTAGTCGAGCCGTCTCGACTAGAGCCTTCTTACTTGTTTTTAATTGAAGAGTGTAAGGTGAAATTTTGCAGACCTTTAATTACGAATTTATATGGCCTGTCTTGTTTGAGTTTGTAGGTGTAAAACTCAAGTTTAACCGTCTCAAAGAGGTTTTGAATGCGTTTGAAGGTCTCAATGTCTTGTGCGTAGAGATGAGTGAGACCTCCGGCAGAGGTGCGTAATTGTACTTTGTTGGATCCGTATAGATTGTTGTTCTTCAGTAAATCCTGCAACATCGGAAGATCTGTCAGCCTTGGGATGAATATTTGACTTTGGAGTCAATTTGGGTTGAGCTGATGCGTCGTTAAGCTTTCTTTGCTGTTTACGATAATTAACAGAACACTGCTCAAGAACACTCTGCAAGGTTGGAGTGTTGATCGGTTCAGTTGATATCGCATCTTCATTTTCGTCATCAGAGTCGCTGGTCAGAACCTCAAATCGGTTGCGATACGCGTTGTCCGAGTTGGGCTTCTGAGAGCTGGATTGAGAACTTCTCTTGGGATTGCGACTTGTTAGGCTATCATGAGCAGAGGACACAGTGCTTTTGCGTCTGCGTTGCTGTGACTTGCGTTAGAAGTTCACAAGTGTGAAGCTGCCCAACACAAAGCTGGAAGTTTTGCTCTCTGTGCTCGTCGACTGGCCGCTAGATCTGTTGCTGTTGTTGGTGCTAATAGCATCATTCGATTGCTCACCATTGTTTTCAATTGCTGCAATCTCATGCATGATCTGTGATCTGAGTTCAGCCGGTGTGGCACCACTAAGATTCTTAATTGCATTATTTTTCTCCATATCACAAATTGTCTAATTGTATGTACACTGCTATTTACACTGAAGGCGCTCTCGAGATTGTAATTTGTTATTGTTTTGTACACAGTCTGTTCTGACACCGCACGCGTCGATGTCTAAAAATAGATATCTGCGGATAAGCACAACGGCCTATTTCGCTTGAGAGATCAATAAACAACGGTAAACTGCAAAATAAAATAACTAATAACTAATGTTCAATGCATTTTAATTCGCATTCTATCGGAGCAGAGAGCTACATATGTTATTTCGAGGTGAGGATGGTTGTTAGAAAAATGTTGCTAATTGATAAGAAATTGATATGACATTGTGTTAGTTACTATGTTGTGATTGACTGTTGCAGTAGTATTAAAGAGAAACTGACAAGTAGCGCTCGAATGAGTTAGCATTTTAGTGACAATTAAAGGATGTCATTAGAAAGGAGACAACCATAGGACTTGCTGAACGTGGTCTCGGATGTCGCTGAGTTAGAGCGAGAGGGCTACTTATATCCTTCGCACAGAGTGGCTACGATATTGATGAACGAGAATATGCAACCAACAGGTTAACAGGAGAGCTGAAAAAGAGCACTTAATCAGAGACGGTTGAGTACGAATGAGCTATGGTGATAGAAGTCGGCGACTCCGAGAACTCGTTATTACGTAGATCTGCGACATAAATATGTATGTACATCTATATACAAGTATATACATAGTTGTTCTTCAGCACATTTGAGATTTCGCGTGTCTATCTAAGCTAAGAGTAACAAGAGACTCTGCATCAAATATATCATAATTGTGCTCAGAGTTGCCCCTTCCGCTCAATTGACACAGGGTATGTGAAGGGCGTATTAAATTTGAGCAACGATAAACAATCATTCGGTGAACGGGGCTGCTTGCCCGGTGGGCGTCAGTTGCAGCTCGTCGTCCGTAGCCTGAAAGCCCGCCCAGCAGTTGTTCTTTGACAACAGAACTGTGCACAACGGCCCGCAGCAGTTCGCTGGAATAACATAAACATTTGCAGTTATGCGGCGCAACAAGAGAGAGGCTATTGTTGTTGCTGCTACACAGAACGCTTCCTTATACTACATGCGAGTCAGTTGTTGATAAGATATTGCTGATATAAATGCTCTATATATGAGCTGGATTGGGAAAGATATAACATTATTGCATATATAAAATTGATTTACAACTGATTCCCTCCATAGAGCTACATATAACTGGTTGTTGATAAGACTTTGGCTTTTTTTGCCACTAAAATTTGATAGACAGCGAATGTATTGAATGAAAAGAGCTGTTCCCACAGATATTCTTTAATGATAAATAATAAAATTTCAATTTAGTTTTTGTAGCACTTAAATGATTTTAAGTAACTAATGAACGGCTTTTTATACCCAATTCCATCGAAAATAGAAATTCTGGGTATATCGGCTTTGTGAAAATGTATGTAACAGGCAAAAGGAAATGTCCCAGATCCAAAAATATATATACTAAGGACTAAGTCAATATATCCCTATCCTGTCTATCCGTCCGCCCAAGGATGGGAACGAAACAGCGATCTCGTAACAAACGTAATTATTAGAAACTCATTATCAAGTACAGAGTATCTCCATGTCGAGCATTCCCAACATAAGAACTCTTAACTATCATTCATGTTGAAACCACGGAGCATTTCATTTATTACAAGGCAAGACAGGAGTATTATTGTTGGGGGCATCCAACTTATTTGAATTGCTGCGAGATCTATGGCTTTGTAGATGGCGCAAACTGTTAAAAATATAAGTTTTCGTTTAGCCCTCAAGAAGTATTCATTAACCACAAATGTTCGGCGTGCAGCGACCTCAAAAAATAAATAAAAATACAGAAAGTAAAGGCGTTTGCTAGCCGAAAATTTCATAAAGCTGAGCTGACTGCTCAGCAGAGCAGAGCAGGAGCAGGAGCAGGAGCAGACAAATCCAGCTGGATGATGATGCCCGGGCGGATGGTCGAATGGTCGAATGGGTGGCTAGGCTAGGTTAGGTTTCTACAGTTTGGTCGACTCGTTCAACAGGCCCAAAGCTAAATCTACAAAAATGTCACAGAAAAACCGCATAGAACACAAAAGTTTAAACTTTTGCAGTGGGCGTAGCAGCTGGGCTACAAGCTGCGCTCCATTTCGTTCTTTGTTTGTTGTATTGCAGGCGGGGCACCAGCCCGGGTAGGGCCAACTACAGGCGAGCTGACTGAGCACACACAGACAGACGCGCCAGAGGAGAGCCCAGCGTCTTTGCATAAATGCAAAATATATGCAAAGCTCAAACTGTGCGAGCCATGAAAATCTGATGCCAACGAAAGCAACTGTCTGCTTGAGCCCTGAGCGGGTAACGGGCGGATACAAAGGATGCAGGTTTCAAGGCGGCGACGTGCTGGTCAATGTGTGTGTGTGTGTGTGATATGTTCGCCTGCAAGACTTGAGACATAAATGCGGCAGTTGCATTGTCACAACAACAACAATGCGAAGTAGCAATCACAATCACAATCACAGTTGAAAGCAGAGCAAGGAAACTTAAAAGCGCGAATAGAAAGAGTTTAAAAATATATAAGATAGTTTTCTTTCAAAATGATAGAATTTTGGTCGAGAATAAAGGCGAAAAAGAAATTTGTGCAATTGATTTGCTCTTGATATTCCCACATAACGTTATCGATAATTCTCGCACCCATTAATCAATGAATTTTATTTCGGATTTGTATCGATTTACTAATTGTTAGTTGAACTCTTTAGTGGTTCGCGTTGAACCATCAACTTGGCTGTAGCATTTGCAATTCTTTAATATTTCTATATATCGATGTCGATAATTCGCATGCCAATTAATAAATGAATTTTATTTGAGATTGTTATCACAAATCTTAGCGGTTCGCTTTGATAACTCATCTTTAATACATTTCCATATATCGATATCGATAATTCTCATACCAAGTAATCAATGAATTTTATTTGGGATTTAAAGCTCTTAGTGATTCGAGATTTTATATTTCCATATATCCATATCGATAAGTCTCATATCAATTAATTTAGAAGCTGTGCCTTACATTCCGATGACCAGCTTGGGTCCACATGGAGCACGGGCTACGGGCGCCAGCCAGCAATTGCTGGCGAACAAGATGAAACGGAAGTTTTTGTGCGCCGGCAGTCGACGGAGACGTCGTTGGTATTGCTTTTCCTGTTGGCTGTTTCGTTTTTATTTGACAGTGCAAAACTTTGTCTGGAGTCCGACTTTTATGTGGCTCAAAGCCAGGCGCTCGGCTGCGGGCAAAGGTGGCCGGCCCCGGGGGCGACGGCTGGCCGGGTGAGGGACCGTCTATTGTATAGCTTGAATGCCCGCTGCGGCCAGGAAGAGGCATTGCATAACTTGAAGCAGCTGCTGTTGCTGTTGCTGTTGCTGCTGCAGCACCCGGAGCTCGCACAAGTATCTGTTGCAATGTCACCAACTTGCAATGCGATGGCCCGCCCGCCTGGCGGGGCAAAACGATAATGAATAATGTTGGCTGGCGATAATGTTGGCGCCTGTTTGGCTTCGGGTTCCGTCAGCAGCAATTCTGCTCATCGCTGTCAGTGGACCAAACGCTGGCCACCTCTACCGCCACCGCTACCGCCACCTGCTGCCCAGACTAATACAAGTCAACGGTGGCGAGTGCTGATAAAATGCCCTGTGGCCGTTGTTGAATTTCCATGCACAATGCTCTTTCGCATCGGACTTGGACTTTGCTCTTTTACCATTGATTCAATGTTATGAATAACTTTTCAAAAATAACGCCACTACGCCTCTACGCCCCTACGCCCCTCCAAGAGCAGCACCGGCAAAACTTTACAGTTTTTAATTGAAATTTCAAGCCGTTTCTCCTGCCAGCAGCCCGGCAGGTGGCTGCGACAAGAATTATGTTGCCGAGGCGCCAAGGCACGAATTAGTAACTGAGACCAACCCCGGCCAGGCATTGCTCACGAAAAGAAATCATATATATGTATATCCCCCCCTCACAACCCACCACAAATGCATAAAATCGAGAAGAGCGCGCAATGCATATACAACATTATGTACATACATACATCATCTATGTATGAAGCTATATGTATGTATGCGTGAATGTATAACAGTAGTTTTCATGCAAATAACTGTGCCTGCATTCCAAATGCAACGGTACTTTTTCCGTTAAAAAATAAGCAAAATGCCCAATTTTTGTATAGAATGAAATGCAATCAAGAGATGCAATTTTAGAGTGGGATATATTGAAAATCGCCTGCTCATAGAAACAGCAGTAGTACTAGAAAAGTTGAAATAAAAATAATAATAGAAAATTTTTAAAAATATTTAAAGAGAAAAAAGCAACAACAGAAAGCGTATAGCTGCAATAATATTTAAAATTTAGAATGTTTCTTTTCTGTTGATATCAAGTATACGCGCTGGCAAGAGATGAAATATTTTTCAATTTCACTAAGCGAATTTATTAGCCAGAATTTTGTTATTTGTATTTGAGTCTAACCCCACGTGATACGCTAAGCAACTAGATAAATCTCAAATTGGAATATTTTTAACTTAATAAAAAGGACGCTCATTTAGCTAGAGTCTTGCCCTTGTAACACTGAAATCTTTGGGCTATATAAATATTTGAATATACAATAGATTCCGCTTATAACGACTACGCTTATAGTGTCCGTCCGGTTATTGGGCTTAAGTGCAATGTCTTGGTTGGTCCCCATACAAACTTTTATGAAAGGGATTCTGCTTACTTCGTATTCGCTTTTAACGACAATCAATTAATGCCCTTATTGGCAGCGACATAACATATTCCAATTTTTTGTTTTGGTTACAGCGCCCTCCGGTTATAACGACGTAAAATCGTCGATCTATTGAGCGTCGTTATAACCTGATTCTGCTGTACTGCACTGTTGGCCAGTGCTAACAGTGCTTTAAGATTCGTGAAGATGGCTGTAAGATACATCGAAGAGAAAGGATTGTTTGCGACTAAAGAAGATTCTGGCAGAGAAGTTTTTGCCATTCGAAAAAATGTTCAAGCATGCACATGGAAACTGCAATCACAATGTCAAAGCAATGAAATATAGATGATATATGAAAATTATTCCTATGCACAAGCCGTGAATTAAATATAAGAATTTTAAATGAAGGACAGAATTCAACAAGCAGTTCAGCATAGACTGCTGCAGCATGTTCACAAAATATTCTCTAATTATAGATCTAGGATTAGGAAGTTTTAAGTCCTTATCACTATAGACTTATACATATGTCGTAGCGTTTGAATTATTATTCTAGCCTTCCATCATAAGCTTGTTATCTAGCGAATTCTCGGTGTCGCTGACTTTGCTACCAAAAACGTCTGTTCCACTCAATCTACTCTTATTGGCTGCATATTCTCGTTTATCAATATCGTAGCAACTCTGTGCAAAGGACATAACCTTCTCGCTCTCACTCTGCGACATCCGAGACCATGTTCAGCAAAACCTATGGTTGTCGGAGTCGCCGACTTCTATCACCATAGCTCATTCGTACTCAACCGTCTCTGATTAAGTGCTCTTTTTCAGCTCTCCTGTTAACCTGTTGGTTGCATATTCTCGTTCATAAATATCGTAGCCACTCTGTGCGAAGGATATAAGTAGCCCTCTCGCTCTAACTCAGCTACATCCGAGACCATGTTCAGCAAAACCTATGGTTGTTTCCTTTCTAATGACACATCCTTTAATTGTCACTAAAATGCTAACTCATTGGATTAGTGCTAGTTGTCAGTCCAACACTACTGCAACATATATAAATATGGGATTTCAGAAGTTGTGACACCTCTGACCGGCGTAACTTTGGTGGCGATCGTACGTTGAACGGGACGCTTTAAGATATCAGTTGCTGTTTTCACCTCCGCTAAACGTATGACTCCATCCTTTGCTGAAAAGGTGTTGATTACGATTCCTTTTTTAAAACTGCCTCTCGGCTGATTGTCTTCACATATGATGACAACATCTCCTATTTTTTGTACAATTATAAGTCCCTGTTGATTAGGTGTGGGAGTTAATGAGTGTATATCGTTTTTCTTTGATATTGTTCCATGCTTCTGTAAGTCGTCTAATTCCTGTAGTTCGATTGATGACAGTTCCTTTGTTGAGTTTTTTACTTTATGTTTACGAAGTTTATTTATGAATCTTACTATCCAACAGTACGTTTCAAACGCGTATAGTTTGAGAAACGCTGTATATCGAACACAGGAATTATCGATATCGTTAATATGTGCTTACGAAATTCTGTTGCTTCCTCGTTTGTATAATCTATTTTCTGCGCTGGCCAAAGTGATTAATCTTGTTGTAGAAATGTGGGACCTGATGTCGACAGCTCATTCGGCACGTAGTTCCAAGTTTTGTGTGCCCTCGTAGCAATATCAGTAACATTCATGTTGGTTGGAACCCACCGCCAACTGTCTTTATTAGTAGTTTCCAGGATTTCGCCTATTCGATGAGACGCGAACGGTTTATACTGTCGTTGATCAGAGCCAATCCATGACAAAACCGTCTCAGAGTCTGTCCACAAAACTGATCGATGTACGTTAATGTCGTGGCACTCCATAATTGAGCTTCTGAGTCTTGTTCCTAGTACTGCAGCCTGTAATTCGAGTCTGGGTATCGATAAGTGTTTTAAAGGAGCACATCTCGATTTTCCTGTAACAAATATGACATAAATGTGATTCTTTACCATTATTCTCTAATAAGCAACTGCAGCAAATGCCTGCTCACTTCCATCTACAAATATATGCAACTCCACATTAATTCCTTTAGTTGGAAAATAAGGCGAATAGCATTTTTCTATTTTAAAATTTTTACTTTTTCGATTTGCAGCATCCATTGCTTAAATCGAAAAAATAACTCTTCAGGCAATAAATCATTCCAATCTATTCCTACTCGCCACACTGCTTGGATCAAGTTTTTTCCATTTATTGTTAGACCTTTTTTGCATCTTCGATAGAGATTTTTACCGCATATCCCTTTTTGGCAAATTCAATAAGTGCGGCATCATACGCTCCAATTGTATTCTACTGCTTTCAACCTATGTTACTATGGCTGGGGCACAACTCTCAGTCTCCCCGGCCTTGTCGTATAACACTCGGGGTCCGATCATGTAGCGCCCGCTATGTGCGGCGACACCACCCTGAAGACACGTAACACACTGATATTTTTAAATTTCTGCACATTTCACTTTATTATTTGTCTTTTCCACACTTAGCGACCTACCGGTCACTCGCTAAGTCTCACAAAAGAAATCTAATTCAGCACACTCAAGTTCTATCAACTTACCGGCGATCAGCAGGAGGCGGCGGCATTGTTCTGTAATTAGTGGGTCGACTGTCTAGGTAATATGCGTGCGTACGCTTTGGCGTTCGAAAGATAATTCAATGCAGCGCCCACGCGCCCTTTGTTTCGGGGCGGCTGCTGCGCTTGCCCGTTCTGCGCTGCGCAGCCGCTACATGCCTTTGCATGCATTCGGCTGCGCATGAGCTATCGTCTCTGCCCGGCCGAGCGCCAGTGCGTGCCAACGTTATGTAGCATGGGAGCATTCGGCTCGGCGCGTGGCTATGCGCTCTTAAGGCAGCGCTGCTCGCTTGTTTTGAGCGCGACGGCGCTCTCTTAACATTGCGCCGCTTGCTTGCTCTGTGCGCTGCGCTGCTCTCTCTTAGCACTGCGTTCGGCTGCGCTCTGTCCGTTTTGTTTTTGCTATTGCTGTCCGTTATGTCGTTGCTGTCGTTCGATGCTGTTGCTAAGTGCATTATTTGGCGAATAATGCAGCCTGTACCGCGATGGATCGCCGTTAGAATTATTTGTCTTGTCTTTTGTTCCGCTCGTTTGGTCGTTGCATTTGTCTGTTTGCCTGTCTGTTGCTGCGTTATTGTTTGTCGCCGTTCGTCGATCTCTCGCTACCCTGTATTATAAATATCTGCTAACACCGATGTTGCAAAGAATGTGATTCTTCACACCCTCCCCCCTTTGTTACCGCCATGGAACTTCACGGGTCGGGTGGTGTCGTCACTCCATCCATCCGCTGTATTGCTGGCGGTCCTGTGCGGTTCCGACTGATGCGGTAGCGATGTCCGTCGAAGTTGCGCATATAGTGAATGCGCCTCGTGGCCGGAGTCTCCACCTCACGCGCTACGTGCGTCGCCAGGTCCTGCGGTAGCATGGCCTCGCTGGTGAGCCACCCTTCCGGTGGCATGACCCATCCTCCGGGTACTGGGAGGGTTCTACCAGGCGATCTGGGAGGTTGCGTCTCTGGCTCCTCTGCCGGTGGTATGGGGCTTCACCCCAACGACTTCTCGCGTCCGGTAAGATGGTCTGGGGTAGGAGGGGTGGTGGTGTCGAGTCAGGTTCGCCTTCCTCGGAGGGGATCGTCGGAAGGATTGCTTCGTTGTTGTCCAGGTCGCTGTCATCGCTTAGGGTCCACAACGGGGTGACTCCACTGAAAGTGGGTGGGGTACAGGAACTGGACGTGCTGCCTTCGGGGATTTCGATTGTCTGGGTGGCTTCTGTGGGTCCGGGGGTTCCGTCATCGGGGCGGTTGGGGTCTCTGGCTGAGGTCTGTCGACGTCCTCCACCTCCGTCACCCTGAAATCTCTACGGCGAGAGCGTCCTGGGTCTTCCCTGAGCATGAGTTCGCTACTGGCGTTTTGGGCATCGGCTGCAGGTGCTGCTGCGTCTTCTCCGCTGTCACCGCCGCGTAGATCTCCTCTAGGAGACCTATGTCGGAGGGGCGTCTGTACCCTGGCAGGTGGTCCATCCGCTCCTCCCCAGCCAACCGGATGCCTGTTCCAGGGGCGAAAACGGCAACTCAAGCCCTTTGCGCTTCGAGACGGGCTCGTTGCCTCTCTGCCGTCACAACCGGGTAGTGGCGGTTGTGGAAGTCGACCCGTTGGCGCGTGATGTGTGCGGCCAAGCGCTGACGCCTTCTATCCGCTCTCCGGGCTTCCTCCAGCTGTCGTGACTCCGCGGCTGCGTCCTCTTCTTCGTGCTCCAGACACTCTGCCCAGCGGTTGCCATCTTCTCGGCGGGTCCGTCGGGACGGGGTACTCCAGTGGGGGGCTCCCTCTCCTGTTGTCGTACCGTAGTGCCGACTCTGTTCCACTGCTGCGTTCCTGGCGTTGGTTTGGGCGGTTTTGAACAAATCTTGCAGCTGCCTCGCTCTTTCCTCGGCAGTCGGTGTCGGTTTGCCCGTTCCTGGCGTAACCTTATCATCTAGCCGTCCTGGCAACCTTGGTTCCCGCCCTTGTACCAAGAAAGCTGGGCTGTCGTTTCCGAGACGTTTGCGTTGATCGCTAGGCTGAATTCCGGTAGCAGCGTGTCCCAAGCGTCTTGTCGTGTACCCAGGTACTGAGCAATCATTATCTTCACTGTCCGATTCGCGCGCTCTGTCGGGATCTGGTTCGCACTATAGGGTGCGGTGTGTTGCAGCTGTATGCCTGCTGGGTTAAGTCGTTGAAAGCCCGGCTGGTAAATTGGGTTCCATTGTCACACACCAAAACTCTGGGAGCTCCGAAACGGCTGATGATCCTCTCGCGTAGAGCCCGTTCCAGTGTAGCAGACGTCGCCCTCCGTAGCGGAACGAGTTCGACCCATTTGCTAAAATGGCCGAATAGCACCAAGAGCATCGAGTGCCCTGTTTTCGATCGTGTTAGCGCATACCGTGTGAAACGGCTCAATGACCTAGTGAGTCAACAACTTGCCTGCTGCTTGTCGTTGACTAACCTTGTAGGCTTGGCACGTAGGGCACTGGCGTACGTGTCTGACCACATCGCGAAAATACCCCGGCCAATAGTAACGCTGTGCTACCCTGGTCGCTGTCTTTCTAACTCCAAGATGGCCCGCCGTCGGCTGGTCGTAGCACTCTTGGAGAACTCTGGCTCTAGAATTTCGTGGAACACAGAGTTTCCACGGGTTCCTCCTCTGGGGGTCGTGCTCCGGACTGGCGGTACAATTGGTCATTGGTGACCAGGTACTCTGGGTACTGATTCGGGTTACTCCTAACCTGTTCCGTTATCCGGGTCCACCATTGGCAACTGGGAGGTTCCTCCTTTTCGGAGCTGAGCACTGCTTCAGGCTGCCGGGATAAAGCGTCTGCCATTACGTTCTGTTTCCCTCGGCGGTATTGCACATCGAAGCGATACTGCTGGAGTTCCAAAGCCCACCTTGCTAACCTACCCGACGGATTCTCGATGGAGTTTAACCACTTGAGCGCCAGGTGGTACGTCACCACGGTGAACTCGTATCCTTCGAGGTTGCACCGCAACTTACGCACCGCCCACACTATTGCCAGGTATTCCTTTTCTGTGGTCGTGTAGTTGCTCTCTGGCTTGGTCACTCGTCGACTGGCATACGCCATTACTCGTTCCTTGCCATTCTCCTCCTGGGTGAGTACTGCTCCTAGACCATGGTCACTTGCAACCGTCTGTAGTGTGAATCGCTTGGTTAAATCCGGGCATGCCAATACCGGGGCTTCCGTCAATCTGCGTTTCAACTCCTCGAACGCTTGCTGTTGTGGGGCCGTCCATTCCTATTTCTGGTCTTTCTTCGGGAGTTCGGTCATCGGTTGCACGATGTCGGCCGATGCACTGTCGTAGTTCCTTTACGGTGGTGGGTGATTTCATACCATACACGGCGATTATTTCATCTGGATCCGTGTGAATCCCCTGATCACTGATCTTGTACCGCAAGTAGGTCATCTTCTTTTGGAAGAACGAGCACTTGTCCGGGTTCAGCCTGAGATTGGCCTTTCGTAGGCGTCGAAACACCTCTTGCAAGACTCGCATGTGCTCTTCGAGAGTCTCTGTTATCACCACGATGTCATCCAGGTAAGCAAACGCGTGAGGTTCCATTTCCGGACCGATGATGCTATCAGGCGCGCTTTGGAACGTGGCCGGAGCAGAGTGTAAGCCGACTGGCATCACCTTCCACCACCTCGCCCGGGTACCGTGAACGCCGTACATTCCCGACTCTCCTTGGCCATCGGTATCTGCCAATATCCGTTCTTTAAATCCAAAGTCGATATGTATTTCGCGTGTCTCAACCTTTCCAATATGTGCGTCATTCTCGGAAGGGGTACGCGTCCGGGATGGAACGTTCGTTCAGTTGGCGATAATCCACGCACATTCGCCACTGATTGTTCTTTTTCCGCACCAGCACTAGTGGTGCACTGTGTGGACTTCTGGAGGGCTCGATACAGCCTTGAGCTAAAAGTTCGTCCACCTGGTCGTGAATGATCCGCTGCATGGCCGGGTTCTTTGGGTAGTACCTCTGCTTTATGGGTCTGTCGTCCTTCATTGTGATTTTGTGCTTGGTGATCGTTGTTGTACCCTTAAGATCATAGAACTTGCAGAGTTCCTCCGACTTGACCGTGGCCTGATCCACCTCTTCTGAGCCTGTATCGGGGTTGCTCCCCTCGCAAATATTTAATGCCTCTGGTTGGGGTTGATCGCGTCCTTGCTTCTTTGCCTCCGGTGTCTCCGTCGCGTCCGCGAAGTTATTGGCTCTGAGCGTGCAGCTGTGGGTCCTAGAGTCTCTGTCCGACTCTGCGCCGCAGGCGCTAGGGTACCCTCAGGTCTTTCTTCCGCTGGATTGGGGGTGAGTATAACTCCTCGGTGAATCGATGGTGTCGTCGCCTGCGCCTCCGCTCCTACGTCTACCCGATAATCTCGCACTGAACGGTGGTGTGTATAGTAGTGATGTAAAAAATCATCGATGCATCGAGCATCGATGTTTTTTTTTACCGATTTTCACCGATGTATTTCGATGCTTTCGCTGATACCGATGTTGAGCGATGCATCGATATTTTCCAAAACATCAATGGTTTAATTTCATAAGATAACATTGCCATTTTGTGATCAGTGAACAGCAAACTTTGAAATGCCGAAGATAGTAAATATATTTTATTCAATATGAATCTAATTTACTATAGCTGGTATATATTTGTTTGTCCTCTTCTGCTCCCTCTGAATGAGTGTTTTCAGCGGCTGCCAATATATTACGCCACAAACGTAATAGACTTACGGTTGAGCGATTAAGCCACATTTTGTTTTTGCAGAGCATTAACGAAAAGGAATACTTTTAAGTTTTGTTTTGAATACTTTTAAGTTTTGTTTTGTATAAAAATAACGCTATGAAAGCAGTTTAAAAAACATGAAATATTCGTTTTATTGTCAATCGGGAATGTTTTAGAAAATTGGTCATACATCGATGCATCAAATTTTCAATCCGATGTATCAACCCAACATCGACGTTTGGTTTTGAACATAGATGGACATCGACATCGATGTTTTCATTCAAATTTACATCACTAGTGTATAGCCCCTAAATAGTCCATGTCTAAGATCAACTCGTCCACCATGGTAGGTAAGACTAGAAGGGGAATCGTCACGACTCGCGCTCCCATCCTGATTTCGACCGTGGCGGTCCGGTCAACCTCTCGCGAAGTTCCATCGGCCAATGCGACTCGCGTCCGTGTGTCACTCGAGGTGCTCGTCAGCTTCAGCTTCTCGGCCGTGTTACGTCCGATGAAGCTCCTTGTTGCGCATGTGTCTATGGTGCCGGCTAGTGACCGCCCGGCGACTATCACCGACGCAACAACCCGTCCTGCCTGTACGGACATCAGACTTGTCGCTTTGGGGATGTTGTTAGGCTCGCCACTGCCGTATCCCTGGATGGGCGCAGGCGTGCGTCATTTCCCGACTGCGGGTACCGACAACAGTCTCGCGTCCTAATCCCTCTTCGGCCGCAGTCCCAGCAAAAGAATATTTGAGCCTGGCGGTAGTCCCGTTGGAAATGTCCTACGTCTCCGCATCGCCGGCATGCCCTTCGTACGCCCACCAATGTCTCGTCCCCGTTGGTTACAGATCGGTTTATCGCTTGATTTCCAGTCAGTGGTTGGATGGAGCTTGGAGTGCTTCTGAATGGGTTTACATGTCCTCCCGGCGTGTTAGCCACCTGAGACAACCTGCTGCTCTCGTTGGTCCTCCCGACCCCGTAGCTCCTCGTACGTGACTGCTAACCGGGTCAGTTCCAAGATCGTCCCACACTCGTCCCCCTTCATATAGAGCTGGTAGGCGGGCAACATGTTGTCCCTGTATACCCTCTGTCCAACTGCTCTTCTTGCGGCAGCCCTGCCCTTTGCATCATTACCCGCAACGCGATAAGGTAATCCTTGAATGGTTCGCCGACGCGCTGCATCCGTGCGCGTATCTCGTCTCCCAAGCGCTTAAAATAACGAGGCGGAAGGAAAAACTGCAAGCAGTCGTGTTTAAAGGCCTCCCACGTCGCGTCTTGGAGCCCGCTTACTCTGAGCCAATCCTCGGCCCTCTCAGTCAATAATTCGGGCATTGCACTCGGCAAATGACTGACGTCCACCTGATAGGACACGGCTCGTTCCTCCAATTGCTCGATAAACCTTAATGGGTCCGTTTTACCGTTGAAGAACACGTTCCATTTCCTGAGCTGAACTGCCTATCGAACTAATGGCCCTTCTGCCCTTCTGCCAGTTCCCAATTCCGCCTTCCTCCGGTAGCTGACTCAGGTCGTATTCCCCGTCATTATGCCTTGATGTGATGACTTGCTGATACGTTGAAATCTCCCACGACGATGTGACTGTACGTGGTAATATCCCCCGCTGTTGCGTTGAAATGTCCCACGACGTTAAAATACCCCTCACCGGTACGTTGCAATGTCCCACGATGCTATGATTAGCCGTTAAGATATCCTCTAGTATACGCATCCCTCTTGCCATTGCTTTTGTCACGATCATCGTCATTTGTGATGAGTCCAAGAGTATTGCCAGAACCAATGCATTCGCTTGCTGATACCACCTAGTGTGCATCCAGTTTCGGTGTAGGCGTGACGTTTACATTTGATGCGGTCCTTGTATCTAAGCCACCAGCATCCATTATTGCAATAATTGGGCCGCCCTTTCCTGCTCCAACTAGTCCATCCCCTTCACAAACTGTAGCCTGCAAAGCTTGTAGTTCCTCTATGCTCTCTTCATGTTGTTAATCTGTTCAGCTTGACTATGCTACATTAATTTCTTTATTTGTTCCAATAAGCTCCTAACCAAATCATTATTATCATTGTTATCTTTTTCATTATTAATAACAATATCATTATTATTCGAATCCATTTCAAATACTTCATTTAACTTTTCATTTGTCTTCTTATTTTCTTTTTTCTGCTTCTTCGCACTTCTTAAAACTGACATCTTGATTTAGCTATATACATACATATGTATATACTCGAAGCGTAGAAATACCAATGCAGACATATCATAGTGATTACTTTCTAACAGAAAAAATATTTCCCAAGTTCGTTTTCATTCATCTTGACAATCCTCTTCATTTTACGATATGATAACACTAACTTAACTAAATTAAGTCTTAAATTGATTACAAAATACAAGTTTTTGTTCATTATAATGTAGTAAGTAGAAAAAGAATTTTTTTATTTATTTCATGTTTTTCTTTTTTTTTGTTTTCTTTCGTACAGACATCAGACTTGTCGCTTTGGGGATGTTGATAGGCTCGCCACTGCCGTATCCCTGGATGGGCGCAGGCGTGCGTCGTTTCCCGACTGCGGGTACCGACAACAGTCTCGCGTCCTAATCCCTCTTCGGCCGCAGTCCCAGCAAAAGAATATTTGAGCCTGGCGGTAGTCCCGTTGGAAATGTCCTACGTCTCCGCATCGCCGGCATGCCCTTCGTACGCCCACCAATGTCTCGTCCCCGTTGGTTACAGATCGGTTTATCGCTTGATTTCCAGTCAGTGGTTGGATGGAGCTTGGAGTGCTTCTGAATGGGTTTACATGTCCTCCCGGCGTGTTAGCCACCTGAGACAACCTGCTGCTCTCGTTGGTCCTCCCGACCCCGTAGCTCCTCGTACGTGACTGCTAACCGGGTCAGTTCCAAGATCGTCCCACACTCGTCCCCCTTCATATAGAGCTGGTAGGCGGGCAACATGTTGTCCCTGTATACCCTCTGTCCAACTGCTCTTCTTCAGGCAGCCCTGCTCTTTGCATCATTACCCGCACCGCGATATTGTTCCAATAAGCTCCTAACCAAATCGTTATTATCATTGTTATCTTTTTCATTATTAATAACAATATCATTATTATTCGAATCCATTTCAAATACTTCATTTAACTTTTCATTTGTCTTCTTATTTTCTTTTTTCTGCTTCTTCGCACTTCTTAAAACTGACATCTTGATTTAGCTATATACATACATATGTATATACTCGAAGCGTAGAAATACCAATGCAGACATATCATAGTGATTACTTTCTAACAGAAAAAATATTTCCCAAGTTCGTTTTCATTCATCTTGACAATCCTCTTCATTTTACGATATGATAACACTAACTTAACTAAATTAAGTCTTAAATTGATTACAAAATACAAGTTTTTGTTCATTATAATGTAGTAAGTAGAAAAAGAATTCATTTATTTCATGTTTTTCTTTTTTTTTTTGTTTTCTTTCGTACAGACATCAGACTTGTCGCTTTGGGGATGTTGATAGGCTCGCCTCTGCCGTATCCCTGGATGGGCGCAGGCGTGCGTCGTTTCCCGACTGCGGGTACCGACAACAGTCTCGCGTCCTAATCCCTCTTCGGCCGCAGTCCCAGCAAAAGAATATTTGAGCCTGGCGGCAGTCCCGTTGGAAATGTCCTACCTCTCCGCATCGCCGGCATGCCCTTCGTACGTCCACCAGTGTCTCGTCCCCGTTGGTTACAGATCGGTTTATCGCTTGATTTCCAGTCAGTGGTTGGATGGAGCTTGGAGTGCTTCTGAATGGGTTTACATGTCCTCCCGGCGTCTTAGCCACCTGAGACAACCTGCTGCTCTCGTTGGTCCTCCCGACCCCGTAGCTCCTCGTACGTGACTGCTAACCGGGTCAGTTCCAAGATCGTCCCACACTCGTCCCGCTTCATATAGAGCTGGTAGGCGGGCAACATGTTGTCCCTGTATACCCTCTGTCCAACTGCTCTTCTTGCGGCAGCCCTGCCCTTTGCATCATTACCCGCAACGCGATAAGGTAATCCTTGAATGGTTCGCCGACGCGCTGCATCCGTGCGCGTATCTCGTCTCCCAAGCGCTTAAAATAACGAGGCGGAAGGAAAAACTGCAAGCAGTCGTGTTTAAAGGCCTCCCACGTCGCGTCTTGGAGCCCGCTTACTCTGAGCCAATCCTCGGCCCTCTCAGTCAATAATTCGGGCATTGCACTCGGCAAATGACTGACGTCCACCTGATAGGACACGGCTCGTTCCTCCAATTGCTCGATAAACCTTAATGGGTCCGTTTTACCGTTGAAGAACACGTTCCATTTCCTGAGCTGAACTGCCTGTCGAACTAATGGCCCTTCTGCCCGACTTGCTCCTGCATATTCTTCCGCTGTCGCAGCTATAGGAGGCCCTACCGGTCTCGATCGCGTGCTCTCCAGCGGCGGGATCAGCAAATAGGTGGATCCACTAGGTCGTGCTGGCTCTGTGTCCCCAAGTCTCTCATCCTTGTCCGCATTGGGACTGGGTGGTCGCGAGTCAGGAGATGGCCGATTACCATAAGCTTCGGTCCACTGGTCCAAGCGCCGCTGCACTTCCTCTTTCCTGTGGCCGTCTCTGTCGATGTATGCCGTTAGTCGACGCCGCAGTTCGTCCACCACGCCGTGTGGTTCCAATCCCAGTTCGCTGAGAATTGCCTCCAATTCCGCCTTCCTCCGGTAGCTGACTCAGGTCGTATTCCCCGTCATTATGCCTTGATGTGATGACTTGCTGATACGTTGAAATCTCCCACGACGATGTGACTGTACGTGGTAATATCCCCCGCTGTTGCGTTGAAATGTCCCACGACGTTAAAATACCCCTCACCGGTACGTTGCAATGTCCCACGATGCTATGATTAGCCGTTAAGATATCCTCTAGTATACGCATCCCTCTTGCCATTGCTTTTGTCACGATCATCGTCATTTGTGATGAGTCCAAGAGTATTGCCAGAACCAATGCATTCGCTTGCTGATACCACCTAGTGTGCATCCAGTTTCGGTGTAGGCGTGGCGTTTACATTTGATGCGGTCCTTGTATCTAAGCCACCAGCATCCATTATTGCAATCATTGGGCCGCCCTTTCCTGCTCCAACTAGTCCATCCCCTTCACAAACTGTAGCCTGCGAAGCTTGTAGTTCCTCTATGCTCTCTTCATGTTGTTAATCTGTTCAGCTTGACTATGCTACATTAATTGCTTTATTTGTTCCAATAAGCTCCTAACCAAATCATTATTATCATTGTTATCTTTTTCATTATTAATAACAATATCATTATTATTCGAATCCATTTCAAATACTTCATTTAACTTTTCATTTGTCTTCTTATTTTCTTTTTTCTGCTTCGCACTTCTTAAAACTGACATCTTGATTTAGCTATATACATACATATGTATATACTCGAAGCGTAGAAATACCAATGCAGACATATCATAATGATTACTTTCTAACAGAAAAAATATTTCTCACTAGGTTGTGCTGGCTCTGTGTCCCCAAGTCTCTCATCCTTGTCCGCATTGGGACTGGGTGGTCGCGAGTCAGGAGATGGCCGATTACCATAAGCTTCGGTCCACTGGTCCAAGCGCCGCTGCACTTCCTCTTTCCTGTGGCCGTCTCTGTCGATGTATGCCGTTAGTCGGCGCCGCAGTTCGTCCACCACGCCGTATGGTTCCAATCCCAGTTCGCTGAGAATTGCCTCCAATTCCACCTTCCTCCGGTAGCTGACTCAGGTCGTATTCCCCGTCATTATGCCTTGATGTGATGACTTGCTGATACGTTGAAATCTCCCACGATGATGTGACTGTACGTGGTAATATCCCCCGCTGTTGCGTTGAAATGTCCCACGACGTTAAAATACCCCTCACCGGTACGTTGCAATGTCCCACGATGCTATGATTACCCGTTAAGATATCCTCTAGTATACGCATCCCTCTTGCCATTGCTTTTGTCACGATCATCGTCATTTGTGATGAGTCCAAGAGTATTGCCAGAACCAATGCCTTCGCTTGCTGATACCACCTAGTGTGCATCCAGTTTCGGTGTAGGCGTGACGTTTACATTTGATGCGGTCCTTGTATCTAAGCCACCAGCATCCATTATTGCAATCATTGGGCCGCCCTTTCCTGCTCCAACTAGTCCATCCCCTTCACAAACTGTAGCCTGCGAAGCTTGTAGTTCCTCTATGCTCTCTTCATGTTGTTAATCTGTTCAGCTTGACTATGCTACATTAATTTCTTTATTTGTTCCAATAAGCTCCTAACCAAATCATTATTATTATTGTTATCTTTTTTATTATTAATAACAATATCATTATTATTCGAATCCATTTCAAATACTTCATTTAACTTTTCATTTGTCTTCTTAGTTTCTTTTTTCTGCTTCTTCGCACTTCTTAAAACTGACATCTTGATTTAGCTATATACATACATATGTATATACTCGAAGCGTAGAAATACCAATGCAGACATATCATAGTGATTACTTTCTAACAGAAAAAATATTTCCCAAGTTCGTTTTCATTCATCTTGACAATCCTCTTCATTTTACGATATGATAACACTAACTTAACTAAATTAAGTCTTAAATTGATTACAAAATACAAGTTTTTGTTCATTATAATGTAGTAAGTAGAAAAAGAATTTATTTATTTCATGTTTTTCTTTTTTTTTTCTTTCGTACAGACATCAGACTTGTCGCTTTGGGGATGTTGATAGGCTCGCCTCTGCCGTATCCCTGGATGGGCGCCGGCGTGCGTCGTTTCCCGACTGCGGGTACCGACAACAGTCTCGCGTCCTAATCCCTCTTCGGCCGCAGTCCCAGCAAAAGAATATTTGAGCCTGGCGGTAGTCCCGTTGGAAATGTCCTACGTCTCCGCATCGCCGGCATGCCCTTCGTACGCCCACCAATGTCTCGTCCCCGTTGGTTACAGATCGGTTTATCGCTTGATTTCCAGTCAGTGGTTGGATGGAGCTTGGAGTGCTTCTGAATGGGTTTACATGTCCTCCCGGCGTGTTAGCCACCTGAGACAACCTGCTGCTCTCGTTGGTCCTCCCGACCCCGTAGCTCCTCGTACGTGACTGCTAACCGGGTCAGTTCCAAGATCGTCCCACACTCGTCCCCCTTCATATAGAGCTGGTAGGCGGGCAACATGTTGTCCCTGTATACCCTCTGTCCAACTGCTCTTCTTGCGGCAGCCCTGCCCTTTGCATCATTACCCGCAACGCGATAAGGTAATCCTTGAATGGTTCGCCGACGCGCTGCATCCGTGCGCGTATCTCGTCTCCCAAGCGCTTAAAATAACGAGGCGGAATGAAAAACTGCAAGCAGTCGTGTTTAAAGGCCTCCCACGTCGCGTCTTGGAGCCCGCTTACTCTGAGCCAATCCTCGGCCCTCTCAGTCAATAATTCGGGCATTGCACTCGGCAAATGACTGACGTCCACCTGATAGGACACGGCTCGTTCCTCCAATTGCTCGATAAACCTTAATGGGTGCGTTTTACCGTTGAAGAACACGTTCCATTTCCTGAGCTGAACTGCCTGTCGAACTAATGGCCCTTCTGCCCGACTTGCTCCTGCATATTCTTCCGCTGTCGCAGCTATAGGAGGCCCTACCGGTCTCGATCGCGTGCTCTCCAGCGGCGGGATCAGCAAATGGGTGGATCCACTAGGTCGTGCTGGCTCTGTGTCCCCAAGTCTCTCATCCTTGTCCGCATTGGGACTGGGTGGTCGCGAGTCAGGAGATGGCCGATTGCCATAAGCTTCGGTCCACTGGTCCAAGCGCCGCTGCACTTCCTCTTTCCTGTGGTCGTCTCTGTCGATGTATACCGTTAGTCGACGCCGCAGTTCGTCCACCACGCCGTGTGGTTCCAATCCCAGTTCGCTGAGAATTGCCTCCAATTCCGCCTTCCTCCGGTAGCTGACTCAGGTCGTATTCCCCGTCATTATGCCTTGATGTGATGACTTGCTGATACGTTGAAATCTCCCACGACGATGTGACTGTACGTGGTAATATCCCCCGCTGTTGCGTTGAAATGTCCCACGACGTTAAAATACCCCTCACCGGTACGTTGCAATGTCCAGTATACGCATCCCTCTTGCCATTGCTTTTGTCACGATCATCGTCATTTGTGATGAGTCCAAGAGTATTGCCAGAACCAATGCCTTCGCTTGCTGATACCACCTAGTGTGCATCCAGTTTCGGTGTAGGCGTGACGTTTACATTTGATGCGGTCCTTGTATCTAAGCCACCAGCATTCATTATTACAATCATTGGGCCGCCCTTTCCTGCTCCAACTAGTCCATCCCCTTCACAAACTGTAGCCTGCGAAGCTTGTAGTTCCTCTATGCTCTCTTCATGTTGTTAATCTGTTCAGCTTGACTATGCTACATTAATTTCTTTATTTGTTCCAATAAGCTCCTAACCAAATCATTATTATTATTGTTATCTTTTTCATTATTAATAACAATATCATTATTATTCGAATCCATTTCAAATACTTCATTTAACTTTTCATTTGTCTTCTTATTTTCTTTTTTCTGCTTCTTCGCACTTCTTAAAACTGACATCTTGATTTAGCTATATACATACATATGTATATACTCGAAGCGTAGAAATACCAATGCAGACATATCATAGTGATTACTTTCTAACAGAAAAAATATTTCCCAAGTTCGTTTTCATTCATCTTGACAATCCTCTTCATTTTACGATATGATAACACTAACTTAACTAAATTAAGTCTTAAATTGATTACAAAATACAAGTTTTTGTTCATTATAATGTAGTAAGTTGAAAAAGAATTTATTTATTTCATGTTTTTCTTTTTTTTTTCTTTCGTACAGACATCAGACTTGTCGCTTTGGGGATGTTGATAGGCTCGCCTCTGCCGTATCCCTGGATGGGCGCCGGCGTGCGTCGTTTCCCGACTGCGGGTACCGACAACAGTCTCGCGTCCTAATCCCTCTTCGGCCGCAGTCCCAGCAAAAGAATATTTGAGCCTGGCGGTAGTCCCGTTGGAAATGTCCTACGTCTCCGCATCGCCGGCATGCCCTTCGTACGCCCACCAATGTCTCGTCCCCGTTGGTTACAGATCGGTTTATCGCTTGATTTCCAGTCAGTGGTTGGATGGAGCTTGGAGTGCTTCTGAATGGGTTTACATGTCCTCCCGGCGTGTTAGCCACCTGAGACAACCTGCTGCTCTCGTTGGTCCTCCCGACCCCGTAGCTCCTCGTACGTGACTGCTAACCGGGTCAGTTCCAAGATCGTCCCACACTCGTCCCCCTTCATATAGAGCTGGTAGGCGGGCAACATGTTGTCCCTGTATACCCTCTGTCCAACTGCTCTTCTTGCGGCAGCCCTGCCCTTTGCATCATTACCCGCAACGCGATAAGGTAATCCTTGAATGGTTCGCCGACGCGCTGCATCCGTGCGCGTATCTCGTCTCCCAAGCGCTTAAAATAACGAGGCGGAAGGAAAAACTGCAAGCAGTCGTGTTTAAAGGCCTCCCACGTCGCGTCTTGGAGCCCGCTTACTCTGAGCCAATCCTCGGCCCTCTCAGTCAATAATTCGGGCATTGCACTCGGCAAATGACTGACGTCCACCTGATAGGACACGGCTCGTTCCTCCAATTGCTCGATAAACCTTAATGGGTGCGTTTTACCGTTGAAGAACACGTTCCATTTCCTGAGCTGAACTGCCTGTCGAACTAATGGCCCTTCTGCCCGACTTGCTCCTGCATATTCTTCCGCTGTCGCAGCTATAGGAGGCCCTACCGGTCTCGATCGCGTGCTCTCCAGCGGCGGGATCAGCAAATGGGTGGATCCACTAGGTCGTGCTGGCTCTGTGTCCCCAAGTCTCTCATCCTTGTCCGCATTGGGACTGGGTGGTCGCGAGTCAGGAGATGGCCGATTGCCATAAGCTTCGGTCCACTGGTCCAAGCGCCGCTGCACTTCCTCTTTCCTGTGGTCGTCTCTGTCGATGTATGCCGTTAGTCGACGCCGCAGTTCGTCCACCACGCCGTGTGGTTCCAATCCCAGTTCGCTGAGAATTGCCTCCAATTCCGCCTTCCTCCGGTAGCTGACTCAGGTCGTATTCCCCGTCATTATGCCTTGATGTGATGACTTGCTGATACGTTGAAATCTCCCACGACGATGTGACTGTACGTGGTAATATCCCCCGCTGTTGCGTTGAAATGTCCCACGACGTTAAAATACCCCTCACCGGTACGTTGCAATGTCCAGTATACGCATCCCTCTTGCCATTGCTTTTGTCACGATCATCGTCATTTGTGATGAGTCCAAGAGTATTGCCAGAACCAATGCCTTCGCTTGCTGATACCACCTAGTGTGCATCCAGTTTCGGTGTAGGCGTGACGTTTACATTTGATGCGGTCCTTGTATCTAAGCCACCAGCATCCATTATTACAATCATTGGGCCGCCCTTTCCTGCTCCAACTAGTCCATCCCCTTCACAAACTGTAGCCTGCGAAGCTTGTAGTTCCTCTATGCTCTCTTCATGTTGTTAATCTGTTCAGCTTGACTATGCTACATTAATTTCTTTATTTGTTCCAATAAGCTCCTAACCAAATCATTATTATTATTGTTATCTTTTTCATTATTAATAACAATATCATTATTATTCGAATCCATTTCAAATACTTCATTTAACTTTTCATTTGTCTTCTTATTTTCTTTTTTCTGCTTCTTCGCACTTCTTAAAACTGACATCTTGATTAAGCTATATACATACATATGTATATACGCGAAGCGTAGAAATACCAATGCAGACATATCATAGTGATTACTTTCTAACAGAAAAAATATTTCCCAAGTTCGTTTTCATTCATCTTGACAATCCTCTTCATTTTACGATATGATAACACTAACTTAACTAAATTAAGTCTTAAATTGATTACAAAATACAAGTTTTTGTTCATTATAATGTAGTAAGTAGAAAAAGAATTTATTTATTTCATGTTTTTCTTTTTTTTTTCTTTCGTACAGACATCAGACTTGTCGCTTTGGGGATGTTGTTAGGCTCGCCTCTGCCGTATCCCTGGATGGGCGCAGGCGTGCGTCGTTTCCCGACTGCGGGTACCGACAACAGTCTCGCGTCCTAATCCCTCTTCGGCCGCAGTCCCAGCAAAAGAATATTTGAGCCTGGCGGCAGTCCCGTTGGAAATGTCCTACCTCTCCGCATCGCCGGCATGCCCTTCGTACGTCCACCAGTGTCTCGTCCCCGTTGGTTACAGATCGGTTTATCGCTTGATTTCCAGTCAGTGGTTGGATGGAGCTTGGAGTGCTTCTGAATGGGTTTACATGTCCTCCCGGCGTCTTAGCCACCTGAGACAACCTGCTGCTCTCGTTGGTCCTCCCGACCCCGTAGCTCCTCGTACGTGACTGCTAACCGGGTCAGTTCCAAGATCGTCCCACACTCGTCCCGCTTCATATAGAGCTGGTAGGCGGGCAACATGTTGTCCCTGTATACCCTCTGTCCAACTGCTCTTCTTGCGGCAGCCCTGCCCTTTGCATCATTACCCGCAACGCGATAAGGTAATCCTTGAATGGTTCGCCGACGCGCTGCATCCGTGCGCGTATCTCGTCTCCCAAGCGCTTAAAATAACGAGGCGGAAGGAAAAACTGCAAGCAGTCGTGTTTAAAGGCCTCCCACGTCGCGTCTTGGAGCCCGCTTACTCTGAGCCAATCCTCGGCCCTCTCAGTCAATAATTCGGGCATTGCACTCGGCAAATGACTGACGTCCACCTGATAGGACACGGCTCGTTCCTCCAATTGCTCGATAAACCTTAATGGGTCCGTTTTACCGTTGAAGAACACGTTCCATTTCCTGAGCTGAACTGCCTGTCGAACTAATGGCCCTTCTGCCCGACTTGCTCCTGCATATTCTTCCGCTGTCGCAGCTATAGGAGGCCCTACCGGTCTCGATCGCGTGCTCTCCAGCGGCGGGATCAGCAAATAGGTGGATCCACTAGGTCGTGCTGGCTCTGTGTCCCCAAGTCTCTCATCCTTGTCCGCATTGGGACTGGGTGGTCGCGAGTCAGGAGATGGCCGATTACCATAAGCTTCGGTCCACTGGTCCAAGCGCCGCTGCACTTCCTCTTTCCTGTGGCCGTCTCTGTCGATGTATGCCGTTAGTCGACGCCGCAGTTCGTCCACCACGCCGTGTGGTTCCAATCCCAGTTTGCTGAGAATTGCCTCCAATTCCGCCTTCCTCCGGTAGCTGACTCAGGTCGTATTCCCCGTCATTATGCCTTGATGTGATGACTTGCTGATACGTTGAAATCTCCCACGACGATGTGACTGTACGTGGTAATATCCCCCGCTGTTGCGTTGAAATGTCCCACGACGTTAAAATACCCCTCACCGGTACGTTGCAATGTCCCACGATGCTATGATTAGCCGTTAAGATATCCTCTAGTATACGCATCCCTCTTGCCATTGCTTTTGTCACGATCATCGTCATTTGTGATGAGTCCAAGAGTATTGCCAGAACCAATGCATTCGCTTGCTGATACCACCTAGTGTGCATCCAGTTTCGGTGTAGGCGTGGCGTTTACATTTGATGCGGTCCTTGTATCTAAGCCACCAGCATCCATTATTGCAATCATTGGGCCGCCCTTTCCTGCTCCAACTAGTCCATCCCCTTCACAAACTGTAGCCTGCGAAGCTTGTAGTTCCTCTATGCTCTCTTCATGTTGTTAATCTGTTCAGCTTGACTATGCTACATTAATTGCTTTATTTGTTCCAATAAGCTCCTAACCAAATCATTATTATCATTGTTATCTTTTTCATTATTAATAACAATATCATTATTATTCGAATCCATTTCAAATACTTCATTTAACTTTTCATTTGTCTTCTTATTTTCTTTTTTCTGCTTCGCACTTCTTAAAACTGACATCTTGATTTAGCTATATACATACATATGTATATACTCGAAGCGTAGAAATACCAATGCAGACATATCATAATGATTACTTTCTAACAGAAAAAATATTTCTCACTAGGTTGTGCTGGCTCTGTGTCCCCAAGTCTCTCATCCTTGTCCGCATTGGGACTGGGTGGTCGCGAGTCAGGAGATGGCCGATTACCATAAGCTTCGGTCCACTGGTCCAAGCGCCACTGCACTTCCTCTTTCCTGTGGCCGTCTCTGTCGATGTATGCCGTTAGTCGGCGCCGCAGTTCGTCCACCACGCCGTATGGTTCCAATCCCAGTTCGCTGAGAATTGCCTCCAATTCCACCTTCCTCCGGTAGCTGACTCAGGTCGTATTCCCCGTCATTATGCCTTGATGTGATGACTTGCTGATACGTTGAAATCTCCCACGATGATGTGACTGTACGTGGTAATATCCCCCGCTGTTGCGTTGAAATGTCCCACGACGTTAAAATACCCCTCACCGGTACGTTGCAATGTCCCACGATGCTATGATTACCCGTTAAGATATCCTCTAGTATACGCATCCCTCTTGCCATTGCTTTTGTCACGATCATCGTCATTTGTGATGAGTCCAAGAGTATTGCCAGAACCAATGCCTTCGCTTGCTGATACCACCTAGTGTGCATCCAGTTTCGGTTTAGGCGTGACGTTTACATTTGATGCGGTCCTTGTATCTAAGCCACCAGCATCCATTATTGCAATCATTGGGCCGCCCTTTCCTGCTCCAACTAGTCCATCCCCTTCACAAACTGTAGCCTGCGAAGCTTGTAGTTCCTCTATGCTCTCTTCATGTTGTTAATCTGTTCAGCTTGACTATGCTACATTAATTTCTTTATTTGTTCCAATAAGCTCCTAACCAAATCATTATTATTATTGTTATCTTTTTCATTATTAATAACAATATCATTATTATTCGAATCCATTTCAAATACTTCATTTAACTTTTCATTTGTCTTCTTATTTTCTTTTTTCTGCTTCTTCGCACTTCTTAAAACTGACATCTTGATTTAGCTATATACATACATATGTATATACTCGAAGCGTAGAAATACCAATGCAGACATATCATAGTGATTACTTTCTAACAGAAAAAATATTTCCCAAGTTCGTTTTCATTCATCTTGACAATCCTCTTCATTTTACGATATGATAACACTAACTTAACTAAATTAAGTCTTAAATTGATTACAAAATACAAGTTTTTGTTCATTATAATGTAGTAAGTTGAAAAAGAATTTATTTATTTCATGTTTTTCTTTTTTTTTTCTTTCGTACAGACATCAGACTTGTCGCTTTGGGGATGTTGATAGGCTCGCCTCTGCCGTATCCCTGGATGGGCGCCGGCGTGCGTCGTTTCCCGACTGCGGGTACCGACAACAGTCTCGCGTCCTAATCCCTCTTCGGCCGCAGTCCCAGCAAAAGAATATTTGAGCCTGGCGGTAGTCCCGTTGGAAATGTCCTACGTCTCCGCATCGCCGGCATGCCCTTCGTACGCCCACCAATGTCTCGTCCCCGTTGGTTACAGATCGGTTTATCGCTTGATTTCCAGTCAGTGGTTGGATGGAGCTTGGAGTGCTTCTGAATGGGTTTACATGTCCTCCCGGCGTGTTAGCCACCTGAGACAACCTGCTGCTCTCGTTGGTCCTCCCGACCCCGTAGCTCCTCGTACGTGACTGCTAACCGGGTCAGTTCCAAGATCGTCCCACACTCGTCCCCCTTCATATAGAGCTGGTAGGCGGGCAACATGTTGTCCCTGTATACCCTCTGTCCAACTGCTCTTCTTGCGGCAGCCCTGCCCTTTGCATCATTACCCGCAACGCGATAAGGTAATCCTTGAATGGTTCGCCGACGCGCTGCATCCGTGCGCGTATCTCGTCTCCCAAGCGCTTAAAATAACGAGGCGGAAGGAAAAACTGCAAGCAGTCGTGTTTAAAGGCCTCCCACGTCGCGTCTTGGAGCCCGCTTACTCTGAGCCAATCCTCGGCCCTCTCAGTCAATAATTCGGGCATTGCACTCGGCAAATGACTGACGTCCACCTGATAGGACACGGCTCGTTCCTCCAATTGCTCGATAAACCTTAATGGGTGCGTTTTACCGTTGAAGAACACGTTCCATTTCCTGAGCTGAACTGCCTGTCGAACTAATGGCCCTTCTGCCCGACTTGCTCCTGCATATTCTTCCGCTGTCGCAGCTATAGGAGGCCCTACCGGTCTCGATCGCGTGCTCTCCAGCGGCGGGATCAGCAAATGGGTGGATCCACTAGGTCGTGCTGGCTCTGTGTCCCCAAGTCTCTCATCCTTGTCCGCATTGGGACTGGGTGGTCGCGAGTCAGGAGATGGCCGATTGCCATAAGCTTCGGTCCACTGGTCCAAGCGCCGCTGCACTTCCTCTTTCCTGTGGTCGTCTCTGTCGATGTATGCCGTTAGTCGACGCCGCAGTTCGTCCACCACGCCGTGTGGTTCCAATCCCAGTTCGCTGAGAATTGCCTCCAATTCCGCCTTCCTCCGGTAGCTGACTCAGGTCGTATTCCCCGTCATTATGCCTTGATGTGATGACTTGCTGATACGTTGAAATCTCCCACGACGATGTGACTGTACGTGGTAATATCCCCCGCTGTTGCGTTGAAATGTCCCACGACGTTAAAATACCCCTCACCGGTACGTTGCAATGTCCAGTATACGCATCCCTCTTGCCATTGCTTTTGTCACGATCATCGTCATTTGTGATGAGTCCAAGAGTATTGCCAGAACCAATGCCTTCGCTTGCTGATACCACCTAGTGTGCATCCAGTTTCGGTGTAGGCGTGACGTTTACATTTGATGCGGTCCTTGTATCTAAGCCACCAGCATCCATTATTGCAATCATTGGGCCGCCCTTTCCTGCTCCAACTAGTCCATCCCCTTCACAAACTGTAGCCTGCGAAGCTTGTAGTTCCTCTATGCTCTCTTCATGTTGTTAATCTGTTCAGCTTGACTATGCTACATTAATTTCTTTATTTGTTCCAATAAGCTCCTAACCAAATCATTATTATTATTGTTATCTTTTTCATTATTAATAACAATATCATTATTATTCGAATCCATTTCAAATACTTCATTTAACTTTTCATTTGTCTTCTTATTTTCTTTTTTCTGCTTCTTCGCACTTCTTAAAACTGACATCTTGATTTAGCTATATACATACATATGTATATACTCGAAGCGTAGAAATACCAATGCAGACATATCATAGTGATTACTTTCTAACAGAAAAAATATTTCCCAAGTTCGTTTTCATTCATCTTGACAATCCTCTTCATTTTACGATATGATAACACTAACTTAACTAAATTAAGTCTTAAATTGATTACAAAATACAAGTTTTTGTTCATTATAATGTAGTAAGTAGAAAAAGAATTTTTTTATTTATTTCATGTTTTTTTTTTTTTCTTTTCTTTCGTACACATTTGTATTATTTTCATTCGTTTATTTATTTATATATTTTTTGTAAATTATTTATTGGTGCAAACATGTTTTTTTTTTTATGTTTTATATAATTTCTTTATAGTTCTCGTATGATTTTTCGTTTCTTCATTTCTTCATATCTTTCTTTTTGCATATACATATGACTATTAAATTATATTAAAGTTACCCTCAAATCAATGTAAGAGATAAATGTAATATATGAATAATTAAAAAAAATAATAAAACTAGATTCATATTAATGTTTAATGTGAATGAAATAAATTAGAATGTTCACATTTTATTTTATGAACAAATTTCAGGAATATATATAAATGTATAATATATAATGAAAAATGTATAATATATAATGATAATTTTGGGACTTCATAATATAAGGAGCAGGAGAAAAAGGGTGATCAAACACTCACAGTTTTTTTTTCCATCGATGAAAGGCCTTTCCTCGTGGTTGACTGCTGCTGTTGGGTTGAAGGTTAAATTTAATTTTTCAAATGGGGAACAATTCTCATCATAATATTCACTATGGCTTTAATTTTTTTCTTGCTTTCTTTTTGTTTATTTTCTCTTAATTTTTTTTTTCTTTTGCATTTATTTATTTAGTTAGAAAAATTGGAAAATGTATTTATTTTATATGTTATTTATTTTCTTAATTTATTTAATTAATTTACGTGTGTGTGGCTTTTTCCCAATCTTAAATGTAACCATTTTTATTTTTAATTGTCTTTTACTAGATACTAAAAATTGCACGAAAATTTTGCACAGTGTATTTTGTCTTTCTCTCGTCACTCATCTACACTTCGTTTTTTTATAGCTTTTCTTGCTGCTTGTGGACACTTAATTCTTGTTCTAATTTTTGCACTGCAGACTAATTTAAAGGTGTTTAATATTTTATGATCATTATTTTAGGTTTTAGTTTTGGCATTTCACTGCTATTTTTAAAGTGTTTTATTTCTGTTTTTGGTTGTTGTTGTTCGATTAAACTGGTGAATGTAATTTTATTAATTCTACTTGAATTCAAGGGTCATCAATGATGCTGAAGGGCCGTCAAATATTATAGCGGCCACGTGTTCAGAGGCTGCTATAATATTTTTTTTTCCAACAAAAAGAAAGCTAGAGTGAATGAAATAGTTGCATTTGAGACTACTTTATGAAATTCTCAATTTATTTTTAATAAATACGCTTAATTCCTGGGGAATCATATATTAGTAAAGTATAAATATATGACAGCGTGAATGTGGAAAGAAGATCGTCTTTTTGCTGCTTGGCGAAAATAAAAGCTCATCTTTTTTTGCACCTAAAGTTGGCTGCACTTTGATCTTGTAGCCGCTGAATAAGCTCAGCTAAGCCTAAATCTGCTGCTAAGCATGCGCGACAGAAAGCTTTCGCTGCACACTCCTAAGCTTTTTTTGATGCATTCTAAAATGCATTCTGCTTCGTAAGCTTCGCAACTTCAAAGCTCACTAAAGTTTCTTTGTTTTGTTTTTGTTTTGTTCCCTCTTTATTACGATCAAGGCCATAATAATCGGTTAGCTTATGGATGCATTTCTGCGACCATTACATGCTGCTTGTTTCAGGTTGTCCATAAAGCTGTTGATCGATTTGTCAATATCATCTGCATCTAGATCTAGATCGATGTGTTGCATTAGATGTGCCTTAAATACCTCTATATCAGCGCCACGGCTCAGGAAACAACCTCGTTGTGGCTTGAACAGAGCCGTTGAGTGCAAGACAGCTTGTAGAGGAATGTGATCTGATGAGAGCTCGTGTAGCGTGCTCACACTAAGTCGTCTTATGTTGAATCCGTTTGCGACAACGAAGTCTCGTGCAGATGATGCTACCATAGGGTTATATGAATAGAATGTTGGTTCACCCGTAGCTAAGATCTGATACTGACCATTCGCAACAGCGTCTTGCAGTACCTTGCCTCTTTGACAGGGTCTTGAGTTGCCCCACCATGCGTGCTTGGCGTTATAATCACCGCCTGCGATAAATTTGTTGCCGAGCATGGCAAATAGAGTATCAAACTCGGCTCTTATCCAACGCTGACCTGGTGGTATACTGCTGCGAGTGCGACTGGACCCTCTGTTGTCTGTAGCTGGACAATAGCTACTTGTCTGTCGTCGGTGGAGATGGCAGCCTGGGGGCAATGACAAATGGTGGAGCGCACAATGACTGTAGCGCCACCTCTGCAGCTACCCCTAGGATAGAAGGCATGGTAAGTGGAATATCCAGGAAGGAAGATTCGTTGGCCTTCACGCAGATGTGACTTGGTAACAAGCATGACGTCTTCAGAAACAGCCGGAGTTCTTCAGAACCCCTAGCTAATCCCGAGCGTTCCACAATCCGATTTTTATGATTGGTTGCGTCATTTATTCATCCTTGTGATGAGAACCTGCACCAGTTCTCTGAATGCCTTATTTGAGTCCATAGTCTCCTGTACCAATTTGAACAATTGGTTTATTCTAGAGTTAATGGCTATAATTGAGTTTTCCAGTATTTGGAATCTGTTGTCAGACGTCGGCATACGACATCTTGCCTCTTATAGCTTCCGATGAGATAAAGCCACGAGAAGCAATACGAATAGTGTTGAAAGCGTTGCCATCAGTAGGTAGTCTAGATTTGGCTCTTAGTTTTCTTAATTTTTCAATCCTTACTGGACACTCCACATCTGTTGAAGAATGCTCTCCACCACAGTTTATGCACGATTTATTGACGCTGATGCAGAGTCTAGTCTCGTGCAAGCCAGAGCAATTAGCACATATCATTTTTAGAATGCCCAAAGATGTGGCATCTCAGGCACTGTATTAGTTGTTTTCTGCGTCGAGCACGCTCTACTGTGACTCTGAATCTGCCCAATTGGGTTACTTTCAAGGCATCCGCTACTTTCGGTCTCTGTTTGATGTTGACAAAAAATATATTTTGCCTATTTCAATATTGTGCCAATCAGTCTTTCTTGGGCAATATATGTTAAGACATTCAAAGCCTTTTTCACCCATAGCATCCTTTATTTGCATCTTTGGCACGTTTGCATGCATTCCCTTGATGACCACAGTGAAAGGCTTATGCTGCCTAAGCTGGTGGTGCCAGAATTGACATTTCAATTCAGTAAGCTTATCCACTGTTTTGCGGTAAGCGTCAACGTTGGACGTGTATATCCGTGACACACCAAATTTTGAAGTGCGGATAGTGTAGTTCTCTGCACTAACGCACAAATTCAACGCCTGTTGCAAGCTGTGGGGATCGCTAACACTTGGCACACATATAGCCGGAGGCTTAGGAGGACCTTTCATGGCTTGGCTGAAAGAATTATCCGCAGCCGCGGCATCTTCTTCATTAGTGTCTGTTTCTGGTAAGTCATGCTCCATGAGGTTGTCTGCTTCTTCTGCAAGGGCAGCAAAACGATTGTTGCCTAACGAAGTTGGTGTCAAGTAGGAAGGCGGTGTATTGGGTGCCGGCTTAGATTGCCCTGTAGCTTGCAGCTTAGCCTTACGGGTGGCGCCAGATGGCTGCTGTTCACATTTTCTTTTCATGCTTGTGCCTATGACAGCTTCTTGAAAAGGGCATTTTACTTTTCGAGCTACATTTTCGGATATTTTTTTCAACGTATCGTTTAAGGATTTGCTACCAACCAGGATTTGGACCCTCTTGAAGACGCTACAGTGTAGGTCGAAGTGGAAGAGCAGCTTGCTTAGGACGTAGTTATAGTGCCTGTACTCGTTGTACATGCGTAAGAGCTATTAGTTTTAGCTAAAAAATTGACAGCTAGGCTGCTTATTGGCACCTCTTTGTTTAGGAGCTGAGATCGTATTTGAGAGGTCGCATAGTTGCAGGGTCCGCATATGAAATTTTCCTCATCGTCTCTGACTTTGCACTTCTATCGCTAAGAAGCGAGCAAGACGATGAGCCTTCATCCATTCTTTCAATACTTACTATTTAATAGCTAAATAGTCAATTGTAAACAACTTCTGCTGATCACAGAATGTACATATGTATATAAGCGTGGTCAAACGGTATCTACCTCACGCAAGCGCAGAGCACAACGCGAGGGGCAAGCGGTGCACCGCTTAAGTCTCTCTTTGCTCTGTTATTTACCGCAATTTGTTGCCGCCACCGCTCAGCAGTAGCTACGAATATATATGTATGTAGATCGCGGGTCCGTTGAACGCGTTACAGTTAACTAATTGTCACAAAATCACAATGCACGTCCGATGCTAACGACAAGCGCTTGCAGACTATGTAGTAACAAATTGTGTAGCATAAGTAGGAAGGAAACGCCATAGCAAAGAGAAATTGTAAGCGGACAAAGACGATGTTAATTAACAGAATTGGTATGTAAATTCACAGCTTGGGCTGTTGAATAATTTAAATAATATAAGTTAAAGTAAGAATAATATAAGGATAACTAGAAGAATTGCAACTGAGTACGGAATGTGAACAGAGGTCCTGAAGGATAGTCAGGAAAAAAGGCATGCAAGATTCCCGAACGATAGTACTGAATGTAAAGCTAGTTTCCCGAACCATAGTACATAGTACAGAGTGTACAATGAAATTCCTAAATGAAAGAAAAGAATGTGATCAGCTGCATTTGCTGAATGAGAGTAGGAAAATGAAGCAAACTGATCTCAATGAAAGTAGGGAAAGTAGTGCATCCAGCATGAGAGTACGGATGGCATGAAAGCTGAAGAGTCAGATAATGACTTAGAAATAAAGATATCATTGAATTAAATAGGAAAAGTGAGAGACTAAAAAGCAAGCCTATGAATATTGTTGATAGCAGATAGCTATTTTCCATTAAGTACAATAAACTAGGTATTCCAATAAAATACAAAGCGATATTGCAAGAGGATTTACCCAACAATATTAAGTAGATTATGATGAAACCTTTGCCCCTGTTGCTAGAATTGCAAGTTTTCGAATTATACTATCAATAGCAATTCAATATGATCTGAAAGTTCATCAAATGGATGTTAAATCAACATTTTTGAATGGTACATTAAATGAAGAGATATATATGCAACCAGCTCAAGGCGCACAATGCAAATCTGGAAATATATGTAAATTAAATAAGGCAATTTACGGGGTCAAACAAGCAGCTGGATGTTGGTTTCAAGTATTTGAGCAAGCGCTAAAAGAATGTGAGTTTGTAAACTCTCCTGTGGATCGATGCATATATATTCTAAGCAGAGGTGACATTAAGGAAAATATATAGTTTTTATTATATGTAGATGATGTACTAATAGCTACAGGAAACATGGATAGATTGAATCATTTTAAAAATATTTAAGTGAACGATTTGGAATGACTGATTTTAACGAAATACGTCATTTCATAGGCATCAGAATAGAGATGCATCAAGATAAAATATGTTTAAGCCAGTCTGCATACGTAACAAGAATATTGAATAAATTTAACATGGAAAGTTGTAATTCAGTCTACCAAATAAATTGAATTATGAACTTCTTAATCCAGATGAAGACTGTAATGAACCATGTCGTAATCTGATCGGTTGTTTAATGTACGCAATGCTATGTACTCGACCGGATTTAGCTGTTGCTGTAAATAGTTTAAGTAGATACAGTAGCAAGAATAATACTGACTTATGGCAAAATCTGAAAATAGTTGTTAGGTACTTAAAAGAAATACCTTATTCAAAAGTATATTAACTGGATATGTAGATTCTGATTGGGGTGGCAATCAAATTGATAGAAAGAGTACAACAGGCTATTTATGTAAAATGTTCGATGCCAATCTAAGTATATTTCTGAGTATATTTCGACAGAGAACCAACTAGCGAATATCTTCACCAACCCATTGGCTAAGGAGTAACGGGACAATGTCTATTAAGATTTGTGAAATGTTTTATTTTGAGTTTGAATATTATAAACATATTTATAAGTGATCTGATCGGATTTTCCCGGGGTTTCCCCAACTCCTTGCAGCGAATGCTGGATTATATAAGACTTCCCAGAATGCAACACCAACCACAGAATAAGTATATGTAAACTTAGTAGGCCTTTAATTTTTGGACGAAGTGAGATTTTAGGGATTGTTGTTCGTCAATTGAGAGGAAAACTAAGAGAATTGCAACTGAGTACGGATGGACGCAATATAGAACTGCAGAACAGACTGTTAGGACACTATGGTTTGGGAGTCGCAAATGAAATTTCGGAGGATAAATCTGTGAATTCAGTTCCATAGACGCGTAGTTTTGAGCATAGCACTCAAAGACGTAGAGGTTAGTGTAAACAAATATTGGCTTAAGTTTAATGAATGTGGAACAGTGGATTCTCGAAGTAGAAGAATGTACAGCTACTGTAGCTGCAGTGGACAGAATTACAGTTATTCGTGTATGCTAATCAATTACTCAACAAGCTGAGTTAAAGGCAGAGCTAGAAGCAGAGCCAGAAGCAGAGCTAGAAACAGAGCTAGCAGAGTTAAAAGCAGAGCTAGAAGCAGAACTAGAAGCAGAGCTAGCAGAGTTAAAAGCAGAGCTAGAAGCAGAGATAGAGCAGAGTTAAAAGCAGAGTCAGAAGCAGAGCTAGAAGCAGAGATAGAGCAGAGTTAAAAGCAGAGTCAGAAGCAGAGCTAGAAGCAGAGATAGAGTAGAGTTAAAAGCAGAGCTGGAAGCAGAACTAGAAGCAGAGCTAGAAGCAGAGATAGAGCAGAGTTAAAAGCAGAGTCAGAAGCAGAGCTAGAAGCAGAGATAGAGCAGAGTTAAAAGCAGAGCTAGAAGCAGAGCCAGAAGCAGAGCTAGAAGCAGAGATAGAGCAGAGTTAAAAGCAGAGCCAGAAGCAGAGCTAGAAGCAGAGATAGAGCAGAGTTAAAAGCTGAGTCAGAAGCAGAGCTAGAAGCAGAATTAAGAGCAGAGCCAGAAGCAGAGCTAGAAGCAGAGCTAGAAGCAGAGATAGAAGCAGAGATAGAGCAGAGTTAAAAGCAGAGTCAGAAGCAGAACTAGAAGCAGTGCTAGCAGAGTTAAAAGCAGAACTAGAAGCAGAGCTAGAAGCAGAGTTAAAAGCAGAGAAAGAAGCAGAGCTAGAAGCAGAGTTAAAAGCAGAGCTAGAAGCAGAGCCAGAAGCAGAGCTAGAAGCAGAGATAGAGCAGAGTTAAAAGCAGAGTCAGAAGCAGAGCTAGAAGCAGAGATAGAGCAGAGTTAAAAGCTGAGTCAGAAGCAGAGCTAGAAGCAGAGATAGAGCAGAGTCAGAAGCAGAGCTAGAAGCAGAGATAGAAGCAGAGCTAGAAGCAGAGCTAGAAGCAGAGATAGAGCAGAGTTAAAAGCAGAGTCAGAAGCAGAGCTAGAAGCAGAGATAGAAGCAGAGCTAGAAGCAGAGCTAGAAGCAGAGATAGAAGCAGAGTTAAAAGCTGAGTCAGAAGCAGAGCTAGAAGCAGAATTAAGAGCAGAGCCAGAAGCAGAGCTAGAAGCAGAGCTAGAAGCAGAGATAGAAGCAGAGATAGAGCAGAGCTAGAAGCAGAGTTAGAGCAGAGTTAAAAGCAGAGCCAGAAGCAGAGCTAGAAGCAGAGCTAGAAGCAGAGATAGAGCAGAGTTAAAAGCTGAGTCAGAAGCAGAGCTAGAAGCAGAATTAAGAGCAGAGCCAGAAGCAGAGCTAGAAGCAGAGCTAGAAGCAGAGCTAGAAGCAGAGATAGAAGCAGAGATAGAGCAGAGTTAAAAGCAGAGCCAGAAGCAGAGCTAGAAGCAGAACTAAAAGCAGTGCTAGCAGAGTTAAAAGCAGAGCCAGAAGCAGAGCTAGAAGCAGAGATAGAGCAGAGTTAAAAGCAGAGCCAGAAGCAGAGCTAGAAGCAGAACTAGAAGCAGTGCTAGCAGAGTTAAAAGCAGAGCTAGAAGCAGAGCTAGAAGCAGAGATAGAAGCAGAGCTAGAAGCAGAGATAGAACAGAGCTAAAAGCAGAGCCAGAAGCAGAGCTAGAAGCAGAGCTAGAAGCAGAGATAGAAGCAGAGATAGAAGCAGAGTTAAAAGCTGAGTCAGAAGCAGAGCTAGAAGCAGAATTAAGAGCAGAGCCAGAAGCAGAGCTAGAAGCAGAGCTAGAAGCAGAGATAGAAGCAGTGATAGAGCAGAGCTAGAAGCAGAGTTAGAGCAGAGTTAAAAGCAGAGCCAGAAGCAGAGCTAGAAGCAGAGATAGAGCAGAGTTAAAAGCAGAGCCAGAAGCAGAACTAGAAGCAGTGCTAGCAGAGTTAAAAGCAGAGCTAGAAGCAGAGCTAGAAGCAGAGATAGAAGCAGAGCTAGAAGCAGAGATAGAACAGAGCTAAAAGCAGAGCCAGAAGCAGAGCTAGAAGCAGAGCTAGAAGCAGAGCTAGAAGCAGAGCTAGAAGCAGAGATAGAAGCAGAGTTAAAAGCTGAGTCAGAAGCAGAGCTAGAAGCAGAATTAAGAGCAGAGCCAGAAGCAGAGCTAGAAGCAGAGCTAGAAGCAGAGATAGAAGCAGAGATAGAGCAGAGCTAGAAGCAGAGTTAGAGCAGAGTTAAAAGCAGAGCCAGAAGCAGAGCTAGAAGCAGAACTAGAAGCAGTGCTAGCAGAGTTAAAAGCAGAGCTAGAAGCAGAGCTAGAAGCAGAGATAGAAGCAGAGCTAGAAGCAGAGATAGAACAGAGCTAAAAGCAGAGCCAGAAGCAGAGCTAGAAGCAGAGCTAGAAGCAGAGCTAGAAGCAGAGCTAGAAGCAGAGCTAGAAGCAGAGATAGAAGCAGAGTTAAAAGCTGAGTCAGAAGCAGAGCTAGAAGCAGAATTAAGAGCAGAGCCAGAAGCAGAGCTAGAAGCAGAGCTAGAAGCAGAGATAGAAGCAGAGATAGAGCAGAGCTAGAAGCAGAGTTAGAGCAGAGTTAAAAGCAGAGCCAGAAGCAGGGCTAGAAGCAGAGCTAGAAGCAGAGATAGAGCAGAGTTAAAAGCTGAGTCAGAAGCAGAGCTAGAAGCAGAATTAAGAGCAGAGCCAGAAGCAGAGCTAGAATCAGAACTAGAAGCAGAGATAGAGCAGAGTTAAAAGCAGAGCCAGAAGCAGAGCTAGAAGCAGAGCTAGAAGCAGAGATAGAAGCAGAGATAGAGCAGAGCTAGAAGCAGAGTTAGAGCAGAGTTAAAAGCAGAGCCAGAAGCAGAGCTAGAAGCAGAGCTAGAAGCAGAGATAGAAGCAGAGTTAAAAGTTGAGTCAGAAGCAGAGCTAGAAGCAGAATTAAGAGCAGAGCTAGAAGCAGAACTAGAAGCAGAGCTAGAAGCAGAGATAGAGCAGAGTTAAAAGCAGAGCCAGAAGCAGAGCTAGAAGCAGAGATAGAGCAGAGTTAAAAGCTGAGTCAGAAGCAGAGCTAGAAGCAGAATTGAGAGCAGAGCCAGAAGCAGAGCTAGAAGCAGAGATAGAAGCAGAGTTCAAAGCAGAGCTAGAAGCAGAGATAGAGCAGAGCTAGAAGCAGAGCTAGAAGCAGAACTAGAAGCAGAGCTAGAAGCAGAAATAGAAGCAGAGTTAAAAGCAGAGCCAGAAGCAGAGCTAGAAGCAGAGATAGAGCAGAGTTAAAAGCTGAGTCAGAAGCAGAGCTAGAAGCAGAGCTAGAAGCAGAACTAAAAGCAGTGCTAGCAGAGTTAAAAGCAGAGCTAGAAGCAGTATTAGGAGCAGGGCGAGAAGCAGAGTTAAAAGCAGAGCCAGAAACAGAGTTAGAAGCAAAGCTAGAAGCAGATGCAAAGGTTGAGCCTAAGTCCAACTCAGAAGAAAATGTGGGATTCCTTCGGAAGTTAAATTCCTATATAAATGTATACAGAAAATATGTCATAATTTTCTTGTTCATAAATAGGCACAGAGGCAAATCTTGTATATTAAAATTAATTAATGTCGCAGTTTAAAATAAAAATAAAAAATAAATGAGAAGTCATTTCCTTGTTGTTACAATAAATAAACTCTTTCCAATCTGTCATCAGCGTCTTCGAGCTGTCTAACCTAAGGCTGAAGCTATGCCGTCTCATATTGTCTCAACAGATATCTGCTTGGCTTTGAAATTTATCTTTGCATTGCATTGCCATTACACAATCCTCTTAATTAACTTTGCCATGGAACACATATGTACGCGAAACACATTAGAGCGACGCTTGCCACTGGCACTACAACAGTGTGTATCAAAGGTGAAATTGAAATTGCGCTAGCTTTTTGGACTTTGAGCAACTGCACAGTGACTCGATACAATGTGAACACTGTGGATTGTTTATGAGTGATTGCATAACTGAGCAGAAAGCTGCATTCATGCTCTGTGTCTGCACAGTTCACTAATCACTGAATGAGTTCACTAGTTCATTCGAATGACCCGTTCGGGACGCGATGCACTGAGCGAAATTCTGTTGTGGCGCGTGTTAAATCGGCGCGAAATTCATTCAAATTATAGCTAAATTAGCCTTATCACGCATCAAATGATTCCTCATCGACAGACGTTCGTTGGCTTTGCACTCGCCTTTTCGAGCAGTGCACGCTCGTTGATTCTGCTCTCCCCTTCCCTCCGCTCTTTCATTCTTTCTTCTCGCCTCTTTGTCTGCGCTGCTGTGACGTCTGGGCACACAGCACGCGCTGGAGGCTAACCATGCCTGGCATATAAACATGTTATATTTATGCTTCAGTTCACAAAGGCAAAAGCACACGATAATTCACAACTTCATCGAGTACGTATGAACGTATGGGTGTGCGTATGTGTGTGTGCACAACATCACCATCAAGGGAGCATCAAGACGGGGACTAAATCGTTTAATCGAAAAAGAGCTGGAAAAATTTTATCGCACGCTAATCACAAATCGCAAATCGGAAATGCGATTATTTTTGTTAACACACGCTCACACGTGCACTTCAGTAATCGCACACACACACAACACCCCTCCCCCCAACGCATGACAAAGGCTCGCGGTTACTTTTGAGTAGCCAGAGGCTTAGTTGAAAGTGGCTAAGATGTGGGCTAAGAGGGATTAAGAGCCGAGAAGTACAAGTGTGTCAGAAATTCTTAAGGCTGTCAAGCGAGCTCGCGTAGAAAACCCAATTGACCTTTAGTATTTATTATAGCATTTATATATGGAATTTATCAGCATAGAAGTCACTTGTTAGAGGATTGTGGTTGGAGAGTATTACGTGAAAGCTATAAAATTGTGGAAGTACAGTTAGCTTATTAAATAACTTGAAAATGGGAGTATGTTAATGAACATTCGCAGTCACATTCACAGTCACATTCGCAGTCACATTCGCAGTCACATTCGCAGTCACATTCGCAGTCACATTCACAGTCACATTCTCAGTCACATTCGAAGTCACATTCACAGTCACATTCACAGTTACATTCACAGTCACATTCACAGTCACATTCACAGTCACATTCACAGTCACATTCACAGTCATATTCACAGTCACATTCACAGTCATACTCACAGTCACATTCACAGTCACATACAGTTACATTCACATTTACATTCACAGTCACATTCACAGTAACATTCACAGTCACATTCGCAGTCACATTCGCAGTCACATTCACAGCCACAGTCACATTCACAGTCAGATTCACAGTCATATTCACAGTCACATTCACAGTCATATTCACAGTCACATTCACAGTCACATACACAGTTACATTCACAGTCACATTCGCAGTCACATTCGCAGTCACATTCACAGTCACATTCGCAGTCACATTCAGAGTTACATTCACAGTCACATTCAGAGTCACATTCACAGTCACATTCAGAGTTACATTCACAGTCACATTCACAGTCACATTCACAGTCACATTAGCAGTCACATTCGCAGTCACATTCGCAGTCACATTCGCAGTCACATTCACATTCACAGTCACATTCACAGTCACATTCACAGTCACATTCACAGTCACATACACAGTTACATTCACAGTCACATTCGCAGTCACATTCGCAGTCACATTCACAGTTACATTCACAGTCACATTCACAGTCACATTCACAGTCACATTCACAGTTACATTCACAGTCACATTCACAGTTACATTCACAGTCACATTCACAGTCACATTCAGAGTTACATTCAGAGTTACATTCACAGTCACATTCACATTCACATTCACAGTCACATTCACAGTCACATTCGCAGTCACATTCGCAGTCACATTCACAGTTACATTCACAGTCACATTCACAGTCACATTCACAGTCACATTCACAGTTACATTCACAGTCACATTCAGAGTTACATTCACAGTCACATTCACATTCACAATCACATTCACAGTCACATTCGCAGTCACATTCAGAGTTACATTCACAGTCACATTCACAGTCACATTCACAGTCACATTAAGAGTTACATTCACAGTCACATTCACAGTCACATTCACAGTCACATTCACAGTTTACATTAGCAGTCACATTAGCAGTCACATTCGCAGTCACATTCGCAGTCACATTCACATTCACAGTCACATTCACAGTCACATTCACAGTCATATTCACAGTCACATTCACAGTCATACTCACAGTCACATTCACAGTCACATACACAGTTACATTCACATTTACATTCACAGTCACATTCGCAGTAACATTCACAGTCACATTCGCAGTAACATTCACAGTCACATTCGCAATCACATTCGCAGTCACATTCACAGCCACAGTCACATTCACAGTCAGATTCACAGTCATATTCACAGTCACATTCACAGTCATATTCACAGTCACATTCACAGTCACATACACAGTTACATTCACAGTCACATTCGCAGTCACATTCAGAGTTACATTCACAGTCACATTCGCAGTCACATTCGCAATCACATTCGCAGTCACATTCACAGTCACATTCGCAGTCACATTCACAGTCACATTCACAGCCACAGTAACATTCACATTCACAGTATAATTCTCAGGCACATTCGCAGTCACATTCACAGTCACATTCACAGCCACAGTAACATTCACATTCACAGTATAATTCTCAGTCACATTCGCAGTCTCATTTGCAATCACATTCACAGACACATTCACAGTCACATTCACAGTCACATTCGCAGTCATATTCGCAGTCACATTCACAGTCACATTCGCAGTCACATTCGCAGTCTCATTTGCAATCACATTCACCGTCACATTCACAGTCACATTCACAGTCACATTCGCAATCACATTCGCAGTCACATTCCCAGTCACATTCGCAGTCACATTCACAGTCACATTCACAGTCACATTCGCAGTCACATTCACAGTCACATTCACAGTCACATTCACAGCCACAGTAACATTCACATTCACAGTCAAATTCGCAGTCACATTCGCAGTCACATTCACAGTCACATTCACAGTCACATTCACAGTAACATTCGCATTTTCTGATCCATTATTCATATTCATAGTTATTATTATCGTGTTCATAATCACCTTATTCATTCAAATATTTAAGCTTTCACTCACATCAGTTATATCAATTATATTTATTAGCCATCTCTTCTTTTAGGCTACTCTTATTTATCTTGGCCTGAGCGTAGGCCGCCCCCTTCGGTCGCGCCCTTGAACTGTCTAAGGGAAAAAATGAAAATAAAACACGGACGCACACATCGCATTTCAATTGTCAACAATGTGCTTTGCGCCGCACAGTGCCTAATGTGAATGCATCAGCATGGAGCCCAGCCGAGAGACGAGACGAGTCGAACAGAGCCGAGTCGAGGCAGAGCGGAGCCAGTAGCTGCTTTATGCCATTGTTCCCATGCTTCCGAGCCGGTCTTATAAATGAGGGGGATAACGCACATCATGCGCGTACTTTTTTGTTTGCGCTGTGCATAAAACGCGAATCCCAAAATTGATTTCTTTTCTATTTAAATAGACGTCGCCCTGACCCCCACCCTCCTGGTGCCACCACCTGCCACCACCGAGCCTCCCACCACCGACCCCATTCGGGGAGCCATATTGCGGCGTTAAAAGTCGCTCGTACGGGTGTCTTTGGCACACGTCAAACGGCAATTGTATAGGCAGTTAAAGTAAAACGACGACGCGTCGACGAGGCGAACGACGGGAAATAAATACCCCAAATAAACAGTGGAGTACGTGTGTAACGAATGTTGTATTTTCTCTCCTCTACATCCCCCTTCCTCCTATCCCATCTGTATTTTTCGTATTTTACTTTCTTTTTTACATCGTCTAAAATTTGGGGGCGAAAATGAGGCAGAAACGAAAATCAGAATGTGTGACAGAGCTCATTAAACGGGCTCGCGCTCTCAGTATGTGGGATACTAACTAACTAGTTAGTTAGTTACCTTTGAGTGTGTGTGCGTGTCATATAAATAATGAGTCATAACGCATAATTCGATTCCTTTAATCCATGATGTATTTACGACATTTGCTACTAAGCTCGCTGTCGTATGTCAGGATGATCTTGAGCAAAGTTCTGACAACATCAGGCTCTACCTTAGCGAGATCAGCTTTGCAATCTGAACTACCTCGACCAGGAAATCAGCAAAGAATTAATCTAGTCATGTATCAAGTAGGAATTGATAGTCAACTCAGATTGAATATCACATTTCCGGCAATATATTTGTCAGAGTGAATTGTTCTTTTTCTTCATAGCTGACTTTCCTACCTTTCACAAACTGAGATTAATTAATTACTTTTTTCGAAACTCTCATATGTTATTCTCAAGTTTAATCTGCTAATTTGCCGGCAATTCGTGTTTGCATTGAGATCTCAATCTGGCCACAGTGGAGGCCCAGATCTCAATATATTTGACCTAAGGTCCACGCTAACCGAAAGAATTCTGTCCGATTTGCGCCCCGAGGCTAAGAGGATATCAATCTGAAAACCTGCTCACCTGCTAACCAGTAATAAACTTTCTGCAAATGTAATTTTAAATTGTTGATGCAAATAAGAGTCAAAGGAGATATTAGAGAAAAACGAAGCTCTGATGAATGCATAATAATAAATATAATTCAAACAGAAGTCGAATCTGTTCTATCATGTTCAAGCAAACCGATTCTAGTTGCAGATTCTCGACCCTGCTTCGGTCTGTTGGTCCGAGCAGAGCATAATGAGAGTGAAGAGTGCACTAGATCATTCAGTAATCATAATCATAACTAAATCATACAGTAACTCTCTCATAATCTTTGATATTTTCTAGATCATTTTCAGAATATGTGAAACTCATTGAAATCAATAAGGAATTAAATTAAAAATATTGTACAAAAATTATGTAAGAAAAAATGAATGAAATTGAAATAATCATCTATTATTAACATAGAGAATCTGCAAAATATAATAGTGTTGCCAAAATTATATATAAAAAAAAATTTTAACTTAAAATTTTGATAAGGTTGAAATAATTTGTATTAATAGTAAAGAGTAATTAAAATATGGTTAACATAATTGTTCAAATAAGCTTCTAAATCGCGACAAACAGATGGGATAATATAATGAGGTATAAAGAAATAAATAAATGTGCTGCAATCGAGACTGCTCGACTTGGAGATCCCCTGAACCCAGCATTTCGGGGTGCAGTATTGGACACTTATAAATCCATATGTAGATGGACTTAAAATTTTGACAAATGGAAATCTCTAGCTTTATCAGTATTCAAATAACGCCTACAAAAAATGGAATATGACATTACGATTATTATCGATAAAATTTTATTTCTCATAAGTTGAGTTATCGAACAAATAAAAGAAACTCGTACAGCGTATTGCCTGCACGAGTAGAGATATAAAATTATATTACAGTTTATGATATGGATATTTATACTTAGATGCATTATCCCTAAGAAGACATCAAATTTCTTTTTAAAGTCTTTTAAGGGATGAATATTAACTGGAATATTCACTAATATCAATGCATTGCTAGCGATTGCTTTTTACATGCTTTTACATGCTGATCAATAAATATAGTTGTTTACTAGCTGCATCGCGATAGAACTTTGCTTCCCATCCGAACAGCCAATTTTAATCAAAGGCAGGAAATTTAAAACAGCCGCAAAGCAGGAATTTCCATAAATTGTGAACAATTTGTGAAAGAATGAGAATTGAGAGAAAGCAAGCAATGCAACTGAGTTGAATTCAATATAAAGGCGATGATATAACAAGTAAGAGAGCTCTAGTCGAGAGACTGCTCGACTAGGAGATCCCCTGAACCCTGCATAGAAGTGATTTGCGTAGTTGATGCAGCGACTTGGGGTGCGGTACATATAGTCCTATATATACGGCAGATAAAAATCCAGACAGACAGACGGCCAGACGTAAAGCCTATATCGACTCAGCTCATCGTGCTGATCAAAAATATATATACTTTATTAGATCTAACACGTCTCCTTCTGCCTGTTACAACAACATTATACCCTGAATTCACATTTTCAATGGGTTCAGTGTATAACAAGTAAGAAAGCTGTAGTCGAGATTGCTCGACTACGAAATCCCCTGAGCCTTTCTTCAAACGAATAATATTCCAAGAATTATTCGATTCGTTTCTGCACGCATGCAAAACCACGCGCACACATAGACACTGATCTACGCTTGTATGCATGTATGTGTGTATGCATGTGTGTAAGCATTGCAAGCGTCTTGCTGTCTCTCTCAGCCTTTGTTGCTGCGCCGCATGGATTTTGATGAAAAAACTTTGATGATTAATAATTCTGTTTCTAGATGGACAATCGTATTGATATCTTCAGATTATGATTATGATATTAATATCTATATGCTAAATCAAACTGCATGTCTCTAGTATTTGAAATGCATTTTTTTCATATTTGGGGGTGGTGGGGCGAAGTGGTGATCGGAATCAAAAATCTGACAAAAACCGAAATTGTATTAAATTAGTATCTATATATATGCAGAAGACTTGGAGACTCTAACTCTAAAGATGAATTAGCTAGAATTTTATAACTGGTTCCCGATAAATTCGTTTATCGATATCTTTTCAAATATACAAGTTATCGAATTTCTGAAACAAACTCGTACTGCGCGTGCAATATACGAACCTAACACAAAAAGAATGAACTCTCTAGCTTTTGTATTTTCGGAAATCGACGCGTTCATACATACGGACGGACGGACGGACGGACGGACGGACGGACGGACGGACGGACAGACGGACATGGCTATATCAACTTTTCTCGTCACCCTGATCAAGAATATATATACTTTGTGGGGTCTGCCACGCCTCCTTCTGCCTGTTACATACTTTTAACAAAACCATTATACCCTGATTTCCCATTTTCAATGGGCTCAGGGTATAAAAATTAATCTATAAATTGCTGTCATAGCAAGGAGCTAGCTGTGGTGTTAAGGAAACTTATTCAGAAGCTTATTCTTAAGTCATTTCCCATAGATATTATTACTCTCCGATAGCTTTAACATTATGTCCCGCAGCTTCAGTTGTCTCTTGCTCTACTTCATCTGTTATTTCGAACACCATTTGACTTATTGCCATGCCATTTTTAAGTGCAACTCGGGCACATACTTGGCTGCGACGTTTTGGCTTCTAATTGTGACACGCACATATATGTATATATATACACGCATACACTCACATCGATTATCCGTAGAGTTGATGAGTCTCGCGCGCGACTTACGCGACAAAGTTGATCGCCTCGGCTGATGCCTTTGGCAAATAAACAGAGCAAGCGATTAACACGCACGCACCAAATATTTGGGAACGGAGCTGAGGATGGGTGCTCTGGCACTGGCTTAAGGCATTTTTTGTTTTTCCGCCTTTGGTCGGGGACAGGTCGGGCAGGCCTTTGGGTCTGTGGAGCAGGAAGGAACGGGGCGCGACAAAGGTGACGACGACGATTACTTTTGTTTGGTTTTGTTTTACTTTGCCTGCTCATTGACTTTGTCATATGTGAGTTGTTATTGCTGCTGTTATTGTTTACCGAGGTGTGGCTGGGCTGCAGTCGACCCTCCTGCTCTCGTGACCTTTGCCACCCTGACACTTGCGTGTCAACATTTTTGTTCGTATTATTTGCAAATCTTTCAAAGGGTATGGCCATTTCGGCACTTGATTTGTCGCGCAGAGTGAGCTGGAGGGGAAATTTGTTTAGGCTCTCTCATAGGCTCTACATAAAATCGACTTGGCTCTTGCAATTCCCATTGAACTAGGGTATCTGCTTGTCGGCACTGCAACACGCACGGTTCCCTCTTCCGTTTTAATGATACGTCGGAAGAGAAGCATAAAAAATGTGCTAAGGCGACAATGGCAATTAACATGCAACAGCAACTGCCACGCCCATCGCTGCGTTAGGGTAAGCTGTTTATGCGACAAGTCGTTAGGTATTTTGGCTATGGATAGGAAATAGCGACTTTTGGCTGCGGGCTCAGTGTCCTTGAGAGGAAGACTGTAATCAAATTTTATGCCAGACACTTGAGCCAACGACTCAAGCGTCGTCTCCGGCTGGCTGGCTTCGTTGCGTCTGCTTTCCGGGTGCGGCACTGGCATTGGCTCGCATTTGCAACTGCATAAAAGCCAATTTGCCATACCTGCAAATAGCTGTGCGTGACAATTTATTACCGCAGCGCACACGATTTGTGCATCAATTGCGAGACAATCTATACGCCAGCTGGAGCTGGAGCTGGCGCTGGGACTGTGACGAGCACTAGAAATGGGGGAGTCGATGCCAAAGCATGGCTGTGTGCCTAGGCACAGCCATTTTAGCTTTGCTCTCCTCCATGATTATTATAAACGCTCTCCAGACACATGAGCTATGCAACCAAGACGTGGCCGTGCTAGCACCTGTCGAAGCTGCACCAGCAGCAGGAGCAGCAGGAGCAGCAGCAGTCAGGCTTCCTCCCTCCCTTTCATAGTTTGCCACGCATTCCGTACCATGGCCCACTGCTAGCCTGGCGGGCAGAAAAAAAATGAAATAAAATACGAAATAGAAAACGCCACAAAGGGGGCGTCTATATGAAAAAACCAAAACTAATATTTTAGCGCCATAAATCATAAAATGAAATAGAAATGGCTGTAGCCACAATTCTTCCCAGAGTGCGCTGCGAACGAGGGAGTGAAAAGAGCGTTAAGGTAAAGTACTTAAAATAAACAACTGGGAATGGAAAATGAAAGGCATGGGCAAAAAGACTTTTGTACCTTGCCAGCGCACAAAGAAAGGTGAAACAGAAACCAGCTGGAGGAGGAGCTGCTTACATATGGCATGATGTAGAAATTTAACACTGCATTCAAATGATGAATGCAATAGAAGTTTTTATAGTTCACTGAGTAAATGATATATTAGTTGGCTCGCTACAAATTCTTTGATATATATACATATATATTTTTAATATTTAAGAGCAGTTGAAACGCGTTAAATAAGTAAAATCTCATTATTTACAGATTCCATTATGTAGAAGCATTTTGTATATTAATAGACGTATATGTGTATGTACACATGATGGAAATATCGAAAATTATGCTTTCTTGGATACTTTGAACAATAATTTGTACCCCAGTGTTGATAAGTTGGGCCTTAATGGAACACAATGGCTGTTCCTACAAGATAATGATCCCCAACACTCATCAGTTTTGGTGCAGAATTGGCTTTTTTACCATTGTAAGCAGCTTAAAACTCCTCCTCAATAACCCGCCCTTAGTCCCATTGAGCACATATGGGCTTTACTAGATACAAAAAATAAGGATGCACCATATAACATCGAAGGATTCCCTAAAAACAACACTTAGTACCGAATGGGGAAAAATATCTTTACAGTAGAGATCCAAATTACTTGGAAGAATGAGGAGATGCCTACAAAATATTAATTTTTATTTTAAGATATACATATATATATATATTTTTTTTTTTTTAATTTTTTAACAAATTCTTTTGAAGTGTGACCATACATTTTTGGCGTGAATTTGGTCGATTTTTAAAAAATTTATTATGGCTAATAGAGAGAAGTTAAAATTAAAATTTTTTTTTTTTTTTCATTAATTTGAAAAAAAAAAATATTCTGATGAGCATAATCACATTTTTAGTTTGATTTTAGTGATGTAATATTAGTAAAGGTATTAATAATAGTTGCCGTAGTCGTATTAGTAGTTGTTCAAGCATGAACATGCCTCATAAATAAACATATTAAAAAATAGGCAATAGTCGATAACCTGCGCGTTATCTGAAGCCAAGTAATAAACATGTCATCCCTTAGTTGCAGCGACCAACGCAGCAAGTAATAAAAATGTAACGTGAGCCGTGAGAACGGCTTAGCGATCGAAAAGGGACACTTGACAAACATCTGTGCACTTGTGTGCATGGAATTAATTATTGCCTTCCAGTGCCTGGAAGTATTTTTAAGGTATATAAGCACTAGGATTTTAAGAAATAAACAGTTCAATTTTTGAATTCGGTAAATGTGGAGTGTTTTCTTTCGACTCTCTAACATTTTGGTCCTTCGGCGTTCTCTGTCGTTTTCCCCCACCAGTGGTAAGAGACACAGAGAAGGAACCAGCGTCTTTATGCTGTGAGGTATTACAAAACCTCAGCAAAAGACAATAAAAATTTTGTTATATTGCTCTGTTCTCCCCCACCAGAGGTAAGAGGCAGAGTATATATAACAAAAAGTGCTCAAGTTTTAAAAAAAGAAAAATTTGTAGTGCAAATAAGTCCGTATCCCAAAATAAGGGAGCGGACAACATTAATAAGTCCAACTAGGACATAAAAAAAAAAAAGTGCTCAAAAATAATTAAAATTTGTAGTGCGAAATAAGTCCGTATCCCAAAATAAGGGAGCGGACAACATTAATAAGTCCAACTAGGACATAAAAAAAAAAAAGTGCTCAAAAATAATTAAAATTTGTAGTGCGAAATAAGTCCGTATCCCAAAATAAGGGAACGGACAACATTAAAAAGTCCAAGTAGGACAACAGAAAGTGCTCAAATCAAAAATAAATAATTTGTAGTGCAAAATAAGTCCGTATCCCAAAAATAAAAAGGGAACGGACAACTCTTATAAGTCCAAAGAGACAAAAAGTCCAAAAAAGGACAACAAAAACCGCAAAAAAGAGCGGACAAAAAAAAAACAACAAACAACAACAGCAGCAATTAACGACGCAGAAGCCATTCTGAAGACAGCAGGATTCCATCGATCACGCAGAGCCACCCTTCGGAGAAGACTGGAGCTAAGATAAGTCGTAATTTTAGTTACTTTATTGTTAAAAATAAGATAAAACAATGCTGTCTGAAAAAATCATAGTACTTTTAAAAAAACAATCGGACTTAGTGTCCAGATTGATGACGCTAGACTCATCAGATGAGATAAGGCCACCTAACGACTTATTAGAAGAGCTAGGCAGGATACAGAAAGAGCTAGAAAATAATCACACAATATTGTTAAAAGTAGGGGTAATAGACCACCCATATTTTAACAATAAGGAGTTTGAAAAAGCGGTAAAAACAATACAAGATATAAAAACAGAAATTTTGAGTAGCGGGAAGCAAATCAAAGAAGAAAATAGGCGGATAGGAACGGTTACAGTTCATGAAGAGGCAGAATTTGAAAACAAAGTCGATCAGATGAAAAAATATTTAATAGAAACAAATGAGGATATTGCGAAATCAAATGTAGGGGTTTTCGAAATTCGAAAAAATAAGATTTTATTCTTATGGAATAGAATTTCGAAACATATACAAGAGCTTCAACCCAAATATGAAGCCAGTAAAACGTTTGAAGAAGGGGTAATCGAATTAGAGTTCGATATTCAAAACACCATCAGCGCATTAGACGCAAAGAAAACTTCCCCAATTCAACCCACTATCCAAGAAAAGGGAGATAATCTCCCTGGACTACCGAGAATGCAAGTCCCAATATTCTTTGGCGATGCTAAAGAGTGGGACTCATTCGCTCAACTATTTAACGACCTTATCGATCAAAGACAGGACCTAACTTCTGCCATAAAATTTAACTATTTGAAAACCTCATTACGAGGAGAAGCAAAGAGCATGGTTGCTCACCTATTAACAGGGTCCGCAAATAACTACACCGTAGCTTGGGAGTTGTTAACCAAAAGATACGAAAATAAGAGAAAAATTTTTTCGGAACAATTTAACCGAATAATAGAACTCCCAAATTTAGATATTGACTCATCCAAAAGTATCAACAACTTCATACATACAATCAATGAGTCAATACACATAATTAAAAATAAAGCTCAACTCTCAAACGAAGTTGACAAAATGTTTGCACATTTAATACTAAGAAAATTTAGTAAAGAGGCTCTTCAATTATATGAAAGCCAAATAAAAAAGACAAAGGACATACAACTGCTGACTGACGTAATGGACTTTTTAGAACAGAGGTATTACTCAACGTCCGCATCAAAAAAAGAAGAAAAGAAAGTCTTCAGAAGCACTACCAATGTGCAATATTGTCCGATATGCAAAGCAGTAGGCCACAGTGTCACGCAATGCACAAAATTTAAAGCAATGAATCCAAGTGAAAGGCTAGACATTGCTAAAAAGACATACTTATGTCTAAAGTGTTTAAAACACTCAAACTCATATCGGTGTAAAAATAACATTAATTGTAGCTTTTGCAACAGAGATCATCACACAATGCTACATTTAAATATAAATAAAGACAGGGTTAATACAGTAATGGCAAATGAAAAGGCCTTATTAGCCACTGCAATAATTAAAGTAAAAACAAGCAAGAATAACTATATTGATTTAAGAGCATTAATAGATAGCGGGTCTCAAAAAACGATTATATCTGAGGAGGCCGCACAGTTGTTGAATTTACCCCGAATCAGAAATGAGACAGAAATAAGTGGAATATCAGCAGAAAACACTTGTAGGTCTAAATACAAAGTGAAGCTAGATATAAAAACAACAGAATCAAAAAAAGAGCAACTAAAGGTTGAGGCCATCATAGTATCAAAATTAATGAAAGCCCTCCCAGTAGACAAAGTAAATGTAGATACAGCTAAATGGCACAGTTACAGTTTAGCTGATCCCCAATTTCATAAGCCAAGTCGAGTAGACATGATAATAGGGGCAGACTTATACGCACATGTACTAAAAAAAGGAATAGTAAAAATAGATGGGTTACTCGGACAAAATACAAAATTTGGATGGATTATATCGGGTTGTACCAAATCTAGAGGAAAATCAACAATAGTAGCAACAAGTATAGCAATAGAAGATCTAAATCGGTTCTGGGAATTAGAAGCCGAAGAAGATGAAAATGACGAAGAAACTAAATTTTGCGAAAATAATTTTTTGAGTACAACAAAAAAGGATGAAATGGGACGATATATCGTAACAATTCCATTCAAAAAAGAAAATGAGTTAGGAGAATCTAAGCCACAAGCAATAGCTCGGTTTCTTAGCTTAGAAAGAAAACTACAAAATAATGAGAAGTTAAAAGCAGATTATACGAATTTCATGAATGAATATCTAAATTTAGGCCATATGATTCCGACAAATAAAGAAGGAAAATATTATTTGCCACATCAAGCAGTGTTAAGGGACAGTAGCCTAACAACAAAACTTAGAGTAGTCTTTGACGCATCTGCAAAAACAACAAATAAGAAAAGTCTAAACGATATTATGTGGACTGGACCAAGGGTTCAAAAAGATATTTTCGACATTATGTTAAAATGGCGACGCTGGGAATATGTAGTGTCAGCAGACATTGAGAAAATGTATAGGCAAGTCAAAATTGACAAAGATAATCAAAAATTTCAATATATTGTGTGGAGAGACTCTCCAAATAAAAAATTAAAAAACTTTAAACTTACAACCATCACTTATGGTACTGCATCAGCTCCTTTCCTAGCGACAAGAGTTCTTTTAGATATAGCCAACAATTGTAATAACGCAGCAATCAAAGAAATAATTAAAACAGATTTTTATATGGACGATCTAATGACAGGTGCAGAATCCATAGAAAACTGTAAGGAAATAGTAGAACAGGTTTCCAACGAACTATCAAAAGCAGGTTTTAATCTAAGAAAGTGGATTTCAAACAAGTCAGAAATAATTGAAGAAATTGACAAAAGTGAGGAAAATAAAGTATTATGCATTGAAGAAAATGAGTCGATAAAGACATTAGGGCTTCAGTGGGAACCCATTAAGGATGAATTTAAATTTAATTTCACCAACAGCAGTATGAAAATAATAACAAAAAGAACGGTCTTATCGACACTAGCAAGAATATATGATCCTTTAGGGTGGTTATCACCAGTAATCATAATAGGGAAACTATTCATGCAAAGACTATGGCTAACTGATCAAAAATGGGATGAAGACTTATCCGAAGAAGAAAGCAAGGAATGGATATTGTTTCAAGATAATTTAATACATCTACAAAACATAAGAATACCTAGGTGGGTAAAAACCCAGAAAGACGTTGAAGTACAGCTTCATGGATTTGCTGATGCTTCCGAAAAAGCATACGCAGCAGTAGTATATGCCAAAGTAGGTAGTTCAGTTATGATATTGGCAAGCAAAAGTAAAGTAAATCCAAAGAAAAACAGGAAAACTATTCCTAAGCTAGAACTGTGCGCAGCCCATCTACTCACAAAACTCATTTCAAAAATAACAGAGTCAATGAAAATCGACGTGCAAATCTATGCATGGAGTGATTCTACCATCACGTTGGCTTGGATTGAAAATGGATTGAATAAAAATAAATTCATCAGAAAAAGAACGGATGAAATTAGGAAAATGTCAGAAATTAAGTGGAATCATGTTAAATCAGAAGATAATCCAGCAGATCTAGCGTCTAGAGGAATAAATACATATAAATTAGTAGAAAGCGAAATTTGGTGGAAGGGGCCAAAGTGGTTAGCCGAAACAAAAAACAATTGGCCAAAAGAAAAAGAAGATGTAGAGGAAGAGAAAATAATGGTTAACACTATGCTAGAAGACAGAGAAAATAACATCATAGGTGAATTAATAAAACGATATTCTTGCATTCAAAAATTACAAAAAATAGTAGCCTTTGTTGTCAGATTTATGAAAATCATAACAAAAAAGACAACCCAAAAACCACCACAGTATATAACAGTGGAGGAATTCAAAAACGCTAGGACAATAATCATTAGGCAGCAACAAGCACTTCAGTTTGGAACAGAAATAGGAAGGCTATTGGTAAAAAAGCAATTGGAAAGTAAAAGTAAAATAATTAGCTTGAATCCATTTTTGGACGAAAAAGGAATACTTCGTGTAGGGGGAAGATTAGAAAATGCTAGTATTGGATTTGACGTAAAGCATCCTATTATTCTTGACAAATGTCATTTAGTTGATTTAATAATAAAGGATGCTCACGCTGTCACCTTACACGGTGGAATCAATTTAATGAGAAACTATATTCAAAGGAAATTTTGGATAATTGGACTCAGAAATTGCCTAAAGAAGTATTTGCGTAATTGTGTTACATGCACAAGATATCATCATACACCTACGCAACAAATAATGGCAAATCTTCCAAAAAATAGAATTACAATGTCATATCCATTTCTAAATACAGGAATAGACTATGCGGGGCCCTATTATATGAAATGTTCTAAGAATCGTGGACAAAAAATGTATAAAGGGTACATAGCACTATTTGTATGCTTGTCAACAAAAGCTATCCATTTAGAAGCAGTAAGTGACTTAACATCAGACGCATTTTTAGCTGCAATGAGAAGATTTATGTCAAGAAGAGGCAAATGCCAAAATATATATTCAGATAACGGTACAAATTTTGTAGGGGCGGCTAAAAAATTAGAAAAAGAATTTAAGAAATCGATTCAAGAAAATACAAAAATTTGCTCTACATTAGAAAAAGAGCAAATAAAGTGGCATTTTATTCCAGCAGCAAGCCCTCACTTTGGAGGAATTTGGGAGGCAGGAGTAAAATCAGTAAAGTATCATTTAAAAAGAATTATAGGAGATAACAATTTAACTTTTGAAGAAATGACAACCCTGCTATGTCAAATTGAAGCAGTCTTAAACTCAAGACCTCTATATACAACTGGAAATGACATAGATAACATCGAAATATTAACTCCAGGACATTTTTTAATAGGTAGACCCACAGTAGGAGATATAGAATCAATAGGAGAAGAAAAAATAGGAAATCTTGATAGATGGAAATTAATTCAAAAAATGAGGAGAGATTTTTGGAATAAATGGAAAAATGACTATTTACACACACTCCAGCAAAGAAATAAATGGAAACAAGAGATGCCAAATTTAGAAGAAGGGCAAATAGTATTAATAAAGGATGAAAATTGTCATCCAGCTAGATGGCCGCTAGGAATAATAGAAGAAGTTCACAAAGGCCAAGATAACAAAGTTAGAGTCGTAAAAATTAAATCACAAGAAGGATTAGTTACACGACCTATCAACAAAATATGCCCACTGGGAAAATTAAAAAATGAAGACTCAGAACAAAGAAGCACGAAACAAACCACTAGGGGGCGGGGAGGATCAAGACTAAGCGTATTGATGGCTATGCTAATGTTAGCATTACTCTGCCAAATGTCAAGTGCAAAAATAATTAAAAACGACAAGATAACGATATCGAAACTAGGAAATAATTCGGCAATTTACTTGGACCCAATGGGTGAAGTAGAAATAGTAACCTCATCTTGGGATCTAGTTATCTTCTACAATCTAGAGTCATATTTTGAAATGCTAAAGAAGGGAAGCGAATTCGAAGGGAAAATGAGAGTAATGTGTACAAAATTATATGGTTTCGAAGACCAGTGTAACATTATCCTCAACAATACAAAGAGACGAATAGCAGAATTAAATGAAAATAACAAACTATTCATACTAAAAGATAACCCAAGACCCAAACGCGCACCTTTCGAGTTCATGGGCTCATTATATCACTTATTATTTGGAATAATGGATGCTGACGATAGAGAACAAATGGAAGAAAACATGGTCAAGTTATTAGAGAACCAACATAACATAAACAAATTGAATGAGAAACAAACATCAATAATAGATTCCACAGCAAATATACTCAAAAGATCCGTTGAGGACATTAATACCCACTTTAAAGACATGAATATACGTATAGACAACATGACAGAAATACTAAAAGAATCGTATTATGTGTACAAACAATCAATTAATTTCTTCATGATAACTAATCAACTGAATTCCTTGATCGAAGAATGTGACAAGATTCAAACAGGGATAATAAATATGCTAATTGATATTAATCACAGTAGATTAAGTCCAGCTATTTTGAAACCTAACCAATTTGGGGAAGAGATATCCAAAATAAAAGAAAGCTTGTCCGAGAATTTAGTCCTACCAGGGAAAAGGACTGGTACAGAAGTAAAAGATATCTATCAGCTACTAACAACAAAGGCAACCTTTATAGACAACAAGGTAATAGTCAGTGCGAAAATCCCGCTTTTTAGCAGATATCCATCCCACTTATATAAAGTTGTTCCGATACCAGTCCTCAATGACGACCAAATGATAATAGTACATCAAAGAACAGAATACTTAGTGTACAATTTCGAAATAGATTCGTATCACCCAATGGCTGAAGCTACACTCAACAAATGCAAAAAATGGCAACAAAACAAACGCATCTGTGAATGTAACTGGCCGTGGGATAATGCCAATGATAACAGTTGCGAAATTTCACCTTTTAAACCAAACAGACCATCTAACTGTGTTTATAAAACAGTAGTCCATTCAAAAACATATTGGGTTGAACTAGAAGGAAAAAACAAGTGGATATTTAAAGTTCCCATAAATGAGAGGCTAAGCGTACGATGTAAGGGAACACAACAAGAACTCATAGAATTACCAGAACAGGGTGTATTAACTATGAAATCAGATTGCACCGCTCGATCAGGAGATAAAACCATAGTGTCTCATAATAATAACTTACATTCAGAAAGGCACGAAGAAGTTGCAATCTCATACGTAGGAAAAATGATTGATATCCCTAAAATAGTGTGGAGCCCATTAGAGCTAGCAAAAATTAATCACACAAAGGAAATAGAACATTTACAAAGGGCAATACAGCATATGAAGGAAAATCACTTAGAATTAAACGGGCTCCATTTTCATCATATATCAGGACACACATCTATGATATTAAGCATAATAATTGTAATAATATTAGTTATATATGCCATAAGAAAATGTAATGTAAAGAGACGATTAAAAGCTATAGCATTTCCTGGTCCTATATAATTTAGAATCTAAATTTACAAAATATCTGCGCGTTATCAAAAAACACGGAAATTAGGCCCCGGGCAGAATGTTCAAACATGAACACGATAAATAAAAAACATACATATGTATAAGAATAAACATTACGGATAACCTGCGCGTTACCAAACATAAAATTAAAATTTCTCAGCCACAAATCTTAGGCCCCTGGCAGTATGTTCAAGCATGAACATGCCTCATAAATAAACATATTAAAAAATAGGCAATAGTCGATAACCTGCGCGTTATCTGAAGCCAAGTAATAAACATGTCATCCCTTAGTTGCAGCGACCAACGCAGCAAGTAATAAAAATGTAACGTGAGCCGTGAGAACGGCTTAGCGATCGAAAAGGGACACTTGACAAACATCTGTGCACTTGTGTGCATGGAATTAATTATTGCCTTCCAGTGCCTGGAAGTATTTTTAAGGTATATAAGCACTAGGATTTTAAGAAATAAACAGTTCAATTTTTGAATTCGGTAAATGTGGAGTGTTTTCTTTCGACTCTCTAACACCGGTTAATCCTCAAAACTATAACATTTGTTGTTTTCTAATTGAAGGAGTCTTTTGCTGGACAAATGTGAATATTTCAAAAAGTTCTTAGACTATGCTAAATCTTAACATATATCTATTCCATAAAGAAATCAAATGACAAATAATACGGTTTTTGCCGGTTAATCCTCAAAACTATAACATTTTTATACCCTGAACCCATTGAAAATGGGAATTCAGGGTATAATGGTTTTGTGAAAATGTATGTAACAGGCAGAAGGAGACGTCGCAGACCCCATAAAGTATATATATTCTTGATCAGCATAAAAAAATAAGTTGAATGAGCCCTGTCCGTCTGTCCGTCCGTCCGTCCGTCCGTCCGTCCGTCCGTATGAACGTCGAGATTTCGGAAACTACAAAAGCTAGAGAGCTGAAATTTCACATGAACACTCATATGTTAGCTACGCAGTACGAGTTTATTTTGTTTTTTCGATAACTCATCCCATTTCCAAATTATCGATAAAAAATCGAAAATTCGTTTGAATTTTTTAGGTTTTTTGAGCATAGCTTCTACACCGTTTTAGCTAAAGACTTCAAATTTGCATATTTAGATAGATATTACGAATACGCAGATTATGTAATTTTTGGATTTTGGATGCCACGCCCCCTTCGCCCCCAATTTGCAAAAAAGGCATTTCAAATACTAGAGACTTAAAATTTGGCACATAGATACATGTAGATATTCTTAATCTACTCTGAAAATTTCATCAAGATCATGCATCTAGAAATGGAGTTAGAAGCGCTCAAAGTTCAGCCCAACCCACCCCCAAGCCACGGCAGCAACTGCGCGGTTAGCAGAGCTCGCGCTCATGCGATCATAAAGAAGAAGAGTATCACTTTTTTTGCAGGGTTCAGGGGATCTCGTAGTCGAGCCGTCTCGACTAGAGCCTTCTTACTTGTTTGTTTTCTAATTGACGGAGTCTTTTGCTGGACAAATGTGAATATTTCAAAAAGTTCTTAGATTATGCTAATCCTTAAGATATATCTGAGTAATACGATAAACGACGCTTCTAAAACTGTATTCCATTTAGAAATCATATAACAAATAATACGGTTTTTGCCGGTTAATCCTCAAAACTATAACATTTTTTGTTTTCTAATTGACGGAGTCTTTTGCTGGACAAATGTGAATATTTCAAAAAGTTCTTAGACTATGCAAAATCTTAAGATATATCTGAGTAATACGATAAAAGACGCTTCTAAAACGGTATTCCATACAGAAATCATATAACAAATAATACGGTTTTTGCCGGTTAATCCTCAAAACTATAACATTTTTTGTTTTCTAATTGAAGGAGTCTTTTGCTGGACAAATGTGAATATTTCAAAAAGTTCTTAGATTATGCAAAATCTTAAGATATATCTGAGTAATACGATTAAAGACGCTTCTAAAACGGTATTCCATACAAAAATCATATAACAAATAATACGGTTTTTGCCGGTTAATCCTCAAAACTATAACATTTTTTGTTTTCTAATTGAAGGAGTCTTTTGCTGGACAAATGTGAATATTTCAAAAAGTTCTTAGACTATGCTAAATCTTAAGATATATCTGAGTAATACGATAAAAGACGCTTCTAAAACGGTATTCCATAAAGAAATCAAATGACAAATAATACGGTTTTTGCCGGTTAATCCTCAAAACTATAACATTTTTTGTTTTCTAATTGACGGAGTCTTTTGCTGGACAAATGTGAATATTTCAAAAAGTTCTTAGATTATGCTAAATCTTAAGATATATCTGAGTAATACGATAAAAGACGCTTCTAAAACGGTATTCCATACAGAAATCATATAACAAATAATACGGTTTTTGCCGGTTAATCCTCAAAACTATAACATTTTTTGTTTTCTAATTGACGGAGTCTTTTGCTGGACAAATGTGAATATTTCAAAAAGTTCTTAGACTATGCTAAATCTTAAGATATATCTGAGTAATACGATAAAAGACGCTTCTAAAACGGTATTCCATACAGAAATCATATAACAAATAATACGGTTTTTGCCGGTTAATCCTCAAAACTATAACATTTTTTGTTTTCTAATTGACGGAGTCTTTTGCTGGACAAATGTGAATATTTCAAAAAGTTCTTAGACTATGCTAAATCTTAAGATATATCTGAGTAATACGATAAAAGACGCTTCTAAAACGGTATTCCATACAGAAATCATATAACAAATAATACGGTTTTTGCCGGTTAATCCTCAAAACTATAACATTTTTTGTTTTCTAATTGACGGAGTCTTTTGCTGGACAAATGTGAATATTTCAAAAAGTTCTTAGATTATGCTAAATCTTAAGATATATCTGAGTAATACGATAAACGACGCTTCTAAAACGGTATTCCATTTAGAAATCATATAACAAATAATACGGTTTTTGCCGGTTAATCCTCAAAACTATAACATTTTTTGTTTTCTAATTGACGGAGTCTTTTGCTGGACAAATGTGAATATTTCAAAAAGTTCTTAGATTATGCAAAATCTTAAGATATATCTGAGTAATACGATAAAAGACGCTTCTAAAACGGTATTCCATACAGAAATCATATAACAAATAATACGGTTTTTGCCGGTTAATCCTCAAAACTATAACATTTTTTGTTTTCTAATTGAAGGAGTCTTTTGCTGGACAAATGTGAATATTTCAAAAAGTTCTTAGATTATGCAAAATCTTAAGATATATCTGAGTAATACGATAAAAGACGCTTCTAAAACGGTATTCCATACAGAAATCATATAACAAATAATACGGTTTTTGCCGGTTAATCCTCAAAACTATAACATTTTTTGTTTTCTAATTGACGGAGTCTTTTGCTGGACAAATGTGAATATTTCAAAAAGTTCTTAGATTATGCTAAATCTTAAGATATATCTGAGTAATACGATAAACGACGCTTCTAAAACGGTATTCCATTTAGAAATCATATAACAAATAATACGGTTTTTGCCGGTTAATCCTCAAAACTATAACATTTTTTGTTTTCTAATTGACGGAGTCTTTTGCTGGACAAATGTGAATATTTCAAAAAGTTCTTAGATTATGCAAAATCTTAAGATATATCTGAGTAATACGATAAAAGACGCTTCTAAAACGGTATTCCATACAGAAATCATATAACAAATAATACGGTTTTTGCCGGTTAATCCTCAAAACTATAACATTTTTTGTTTTCTAATTGAAGGAGTCTTTTGCTGGACAAATGTGAATATTTCAAAAAGTTCTTAGATTATGCAAAATCTTAAGATATATCTGAGTAATACGATAAAAGACGCTTCTAAAACGGTATTCCATACAGAAATCATATAACAAATAATACGGTTTTTGCCGGTTAATCCTCAAAACTATAACATTTTTTGTTTTCTAATTGAAGGAGTCTTTTGCTGGACAAATGTGAATATTTCAAAAAGTTCTTAGATTATGCAAAATCTTAAGATATATCTGAGTAATACGATAAAAGACGCTTCTAAAACGGTATTCCATACAGAAATCATATAACAAATAATACGGTTTTTGCCGGTTAATCCTCAAAACTATAACATTTTTTGTTTTCTAATTGAAGGAGTCTTTTGCTGGACAAATGTGAATATTTCAAAAAGTTCTTAGATTATGCTAAATCTTAAGATATATCTGAGTAATACGATAAAAGACGCTTCTAAAACGGTATTCCATAAAGAAATCAAATGACAAATAATACGGTTTTTGCCGGTTAATCCTCAAAACTATAACATTTTTATACCCTGAACCCATTGAAAATGGGAATTCAGGGTATAATGGTTTTGTGAAAATGTATGTAACAGGCAGAAGGAGACGTCGCAGATCCCATAAAGTATATATATTCTTGATCAGCATAAAAAAATAAGTTGAATGAGCCCTGTCCGTCTGTCCGTCCGTCCGTCCGTCCGTATGAACGTCGAGATTTCGGAAACTACAAAAGCTAGAGAGCTGAAATTTCACATGAACACTCATATGTTAGCTACGCAGTACGAGTTTATTTTGTTTTTTCGATAACTCATCCCATTTCCAAATTATCGATAAAAAATCGAAAATTCGTTTGAATTTTTTAGGTTTTTTGAGCATAGCTTCTACACCGTTTTAGCTAAAGACTTCAAATTTGCATATTTAGATAGATATTACGAATACGCAGATTATGTAATTTTTGGATTTTGGATGCCACGCCCCCTTCGCCCCCAATTTGCAAAAAAGGCATTTCAAATACTAGAGACTTAAAATTTGGCACATAGATACATGTAGATATTCTTAATCTACTCTGAAAATTTCATCAAGATCATGCATCTAGAAATGGAGTTAGAAGCGCTCAAAGTTCAGCCCAACCCACCCCCAAGCCACGGCAGCAACTGCGCGGTTAGCAGAGCTCGCGCTCATGCGATCATAAAGAAGAAGAGTATCACTTTTTTTGCAGGGTTCAGGGGATCTCGTAGTCGAGCCGTCTCGACTAGAGCCTTCTTACTTGTTTGTTTTCTAATTGACGGAGTCTTTTGCTGGACAAATGTGAATATTTCAAAAAGTTCTTAGACTATGCAAAATCTCAAGATATATCTGAGTAATACGATAAAAGACGCTTCTAAAACGGTATTCCATAAAGAAATCATATAACAAATAATACGGTTTTTGCCGGTTAATCCTCAAAACTATAACATTTTTTGTTTTCTAATTGACGGAGTCTTTTGCTGGACAAATGTGAATATTTCAAAAAGTTCTTAGATTATGCAAAATCTTAAGATATATCTGAGTAATACGATTAAAGACGCTTCTAAAACGGTATTCCATACAAAAATCATATAACAAATAATACGGTTTTTGCCGGTTAATCCTCAAAACTATAACATTTTTTGTTTTCTAATTGAAGGAGTCTTTTGCTGGACAAATGTGAATATTTCAAAAAGTTCTTAGACTATGCTAAATCTTAACATATATCTGAGTAATACGATAAAAGACGCTTCTAAAACGGTATTCCATAAAGAAATCAAATGACAAATAATACGGTTTTTGCCGGTTAATCCTCAAAACTATCATATTTTTTGTTTTCTAATTGACGGAGTCTTTTGCTGGAAAAATGTGAATATTTCAAAAAGCTCTTAGATTATGCTAAATCTTAAAATATATCTGAGTAATACGATAAAAGACGCTTCTAAAACGGTATTCCATACATAAATCATATAACAAATAATACGGTTTTTGCCGGTTAATCCTCAAAACTATAACATTTTTTGTTTTCTAATTGAAGGAGTCTTTTGCTGGACAAATGTGAATATTTCAAAAAGTTCTTAGATTATGCTAAATCTTAAGATATATCTGAGTAATTCGATAAAAGACGCTTCTAAAACGGTATTCCATAAAGAAATCAAATGACAAATAATACGGTTTTTGCCGGTTAATCCTCAAAACTATAACATATTTTGTTTTCTAATTGACGGAGTCTTTTGCTGGACAAAAGTGAATATTTCAAAAAGTTCTTAGAGTATGCTAAATCTTAAGATATATCTGAGTAATACGATAAAAGACGCTTCCAAAACGGTATTCCATAAAGAAATCATATAACAAATAATACGGGTTTTGCCGGTTAATCCTCAAAACTATAACATTTTTTGTTTTCTAATTGACGGAGTCTTTTGCTGGACAAATGTGAATATTTCAAAAAGTTCTTAGATTATGCTAAATCTTAAGATATATCTGAGTAATACGATAAAAGACTCTTCTAAAACTGTATTCCATAAAGAAATCAAATGACAAATAATACGGTTTTTGCCGGTTAATCCTCAAAACTATAACATTTTTTGTTTTCTAATTGAAGGAGTCTTTTGCTGGACAAATGTGAATATTTCAAAAAGTTCTTAGATTATGCTAAATCTTAAGATATATCTGAGTAATACGATAAAAGACGCTTCTAAAACGGTATTCCATACAGAAATCATATAACAAATAATACGGTTTTTGCCGGTTAATCCTCAAAACTATAACATTTTTTGTTTTCTAATTGAAGGAGTCTTTTGCTGGACAAATGTGAATATTTCAAAAAGTTCTTAGATTATGCAAAATATTAATATATATCTGAGTAATACGATAAAAGACGCTTCTAAAACGGTATTCCATACAGAAATCGTATAACAAATAATACGGTTTTTGCCGGTTAATCCTCAAAACTATAACATTTTTTGTTTTCTAATTGACGGAGTCTTTTGCTGGACAAATGTGAATATTTCAAAAAGTTCTTAGATTATGCTAAATCTTAAGATATATCTGAGTAATACGATAAAAGACGCTTCTAAAACGGTATTCCATACAGAAATCATATAACAAATAATACGGTTTTTGCCGGTTAATCCTCAAAACTATAACATTTTTTGTTTTCTAATTGACGGAGTCATTTGCTGGACAAATGTGAATATTTCAAAAAGTTCTTAGACTATGCTAAATCTTAAGATATATCTGAGTAATACGATAAAAGACGCTTCTAAAACGGTATTCCATACAGAAATCATATAACAAATAATACGGTTTTTGCCGGTTAATCCTCAAATCTATAACATTTTTTGTTTTCTAATTGAAGGAGTCTTTTGCTGGACAAATGTGAATATTTCAAAAAGTTCTTAGATTATGCTAAATCTTAAGAAATATCTGAGTAATACGATAAAAGACGCTTCTAAAACGGTATTCCATACAGAAATCAAATGACAAATAATACGGTTTTTGCCGGTTAATCCTCAAAACTATAACATTTTTTGTTTTCTAATTGACGGAGTCTTTTGCTGGACAAATGTGAATATTTCAAAAAGTTCTTAGATTATGCTAAATCTTAAGAAATATCTGAGTAATACGATAAAAGACGCTTCTAAAACGGTATTCCATACAGAAATCAAATGACAAATAATACGGTTTTTGCCGGTTAATCCTCAAAACTATAACATTTTTTGTTTTCTAATTGACGGAGTCTTTTGCTGGACAAATGTGAATATTTCAAAAAGTTCTTAGATTATGCTAAATCTTAAGATATATCTGAGTAATACGATAAAAGACGCTTCTAAAACGGTATTCCATACAGAAATCATATAACAAATAATACGGTTTTTGCCGGTTAATCCTCAAAACTATAACATTTTTTGTTTTCTAATTGAAGGAGTCTTTTGCTGGACAAATGTGAATATTTCAAAAAGTTCTTAGATTATGCTAAATCTTAAGATATATCTGAGTAATACGATAAAAGACGCTTCTAAAACGGTATTCCATACAGAAATCATATAACAAATAATACGGTTTTTGCCGGTTAATCCTCAAAACTATAACATTTTTTGTTTTCTAATTGAAGGAGTCTTTTGCTGGACAAATGTGAAAATTTCAAAAAGTTCTTAGATTATGCTAAATCTTAAGATATATCTGAGTAATACGATAAACGACGCTTCTAAAACTGTATTCCATTTAGAAATCATATAACAAATAATACGGTTTTTGCCGGTTAATCTTCAAAACTATAACATTTTTTGTTTTCTAATTGAAGGAGTCTTTTGCTGGACAAATGTGAATATTTCAAAAAGTTCTTAGATTATGCAAAATCTTCAGATATATCTAAGTAATACGATAAAAGACGCTTCTAAAACGGTATTCCATACAGAAATCATATAACAAATAATACGGGTTTTGCCGGTTAATCCTCAAAACTATAACATTTTTTGTTTTCTAATTGAAGGAGTCTTTTGCTGGACAAATGTGAATATTTCAAAAAGTTCTTAGATTATGCTAAATCTTAAGATATATCTGAGTAATACGATAAAAGACGCTTCTAAAACGGTATTCCATAAAGAAATCATGACAAATAATACGGTTTTTGCCGGTTAATCCTCAAAACTATAACATTTTTTGTTTTCTAATTGACGGAGTCATTTGCTGGACAAATGTGAATATTTCAAAAAGTTCTTAGATTATGCTAAATCTTAAGATATATCTGAGTAATACGATAAACGACGCTTCTAAAACGGTATTCTATACAGAAATCATATAACAAATAATACGGTTTTTGCCGGTTAATCCTCAAAACTATAACATTTTTTGTTTTCTAATTGAAGGAGTCTTTTGCTGGACAAATGTGAATATTTCAAAAAGTTCTTAGATTATGCTAAATCTTAAGATATATCTGAGTAATACGATAAAAGACGCTTCTAAAACGGTATTCCATACAGAAATCAAATGACAAATAATACGGTTTTTGCCGGTTAATCCTCAAAACTATAACATTTTTTGTTTTCTAATTGACGGAGTCTTTTGCTGGACAAATGTGAATATTTCAAAAAGTTCTTAGATTATGCTAAATCTTAAGATATATCTGAGTAATACGATAAAAGACGCTTCTAAAACGGTATTCTATACAGAAATCATATAACAAATAATACGGTTTTTGCCGGTTAATCCTCAAAACTATAACATTTTTTGTTTTCTAATTGAAGGAGTCTTTTGCTGGACAAATGTGAATATTTCAAAAAGTTCTTAGATTATGCTAAATCTTAAGATATATCTAAGTAATACGATAAAAGACGCTTCTAAAACGGTATTCCATAAAGAAATCAAGTGACAAATAATACGGTTTTTACCGGTTAATCCTCAAAACTATAACATTTTTTGTTTTCTAATTGACGGAGTCAATATTTCAAAAAGTTCTTAGATTATGCTAAATCTTAAGATATATCTGAGTAATACGATAAAAGACAATTCTAAAACGGTATTCCATACAGAAATCATATAACAAATAATACGGTTTTTGCCGGTTAATCCTCAAAACTATAACATTTTTTGTTTTCTAATTGAAGGAGTCTTTTGCTGGACAAATGTGAATATTTCAAAAAGTTCTTAGATTATGCTAAATCTTAAGATATATCTGAGTAATACGATAAAAGACGCTTCTAAAACGGTATTCCATAAAGAAATCAAATGACAAATAATACGGTTTTTGCCGGTTAATCCTCAAAACTATAACATTTTTTGTTTTCTAATTGACGGAGTCTTTTGCTGGACAAATGTGAATATTTCAAAAAGTTCTTAGATTATGCTAAATTTTAAGATATATCTGAGTAATACGATAAAAGGCGCTTCTAAAACGGTATTCCATAAAGAAATCAAATGACAAATAATATGGTTTTTGCCGGTTAATCCTCAAAACTATAACATTTTTTGTTTTCTAATTGACGGAGTCTTTTGCTGGACAAATGTGAATATTTCAAAAAGTTCTTAGATTATGCTAAATCTTAAGATATATCTGAGTAATACGATAAAAGACGCTTTTAAAACGGTATTCCATAAAGAAATCAAATGACAAATAATACGGTTTTTGCCGGTTAATCCTCAAAACTATAACATTTTTTGTTTTCTAATTGACGGAGTCTTTTGCTGGACAAATGTGAATATTTCAAAAAGTTCTTAGATTATGCTAAATCTTAAGATATATCTGAGTAATACGATAAAAGACGCTTCTAAAACGGTATTCCATACAGAAATCATATAACAAATAATACGGTTTTTGCCGGTTAATCCTCAAAACTATAACATTTTTTGTTTTCTAATTGAAGGAGTCTTTTGCTGGACAAATGTGAATATTTCAAAAAGTTCTTAGATTATGCTAAATCTTAAGATATATCTGAGTAATACGATAAAAGAC